>CM042842.1:132944719-133134719 GCA_023653725.1 Bungarus multicinctus | reverse complement strand
GAAAACCCGAATTACCAAAGATCCACATACAAATACTCGCGAAAACCTCAGAAAACATATATATATATATGGATCTTTGGTTCTTCAGGTTTTCTCCCACATAGAATTGGAAGTATCTAGGCGACATTTCGATGAAGTCTCATTCATCATCTTCAGGCTTGTGTCTTCAGCCTTGTGCTTCTCAGGCACACTTTAATGGTGTCGCTTGCTGTTTTTAAAATCGAGCATTTTTGGTGCCCCGGGAAGAAAACGCGTGATGCCGTGGTCAGAAAAATTTGTGCCTTGGGAGCTTGCAGCTGCTTCTTCCTTTTAACTGCTAGTGGGGGTGTGACTTGATTGGGTGGGGGCTTGGCTGTGTTCTGATTGGGTGGGGGGATGTTCTCGTTGGTTGGGGGTTTGGCTGTGTTCTAATTGGTTGGGGGGTTGGCTGTGTTCTGATTGGCTGGGGGTGTGTTCTATTCCGGTGGGGGTTTGGTTGTATCAGGTTAGTCTTAGTTGCCAGGGGATTTGAGCTGGTGAGCTGTGATTCTGTTGTTTGGCTTCGCGTTCGTGGTCATGCCATAACTCATGATGGGCATCAGTTTGCTTCATGTATGGGTTGGTGGGGGTTTGAAGCAGGTAGTGATGCAGCTGCGGTGCAGCTTCTGGTCCGTGGTCATGTCTCATCTTCTGTGTGAGTGTGAGTCTGCTTTCTACGTGGAAGTGTGGTGGTAGCTTCTTGTGTGACCCTTGTGGGTGTGGGTCTGGTGTCCTTCTTCATGTTAGGTACTTGTTTGTTAATGAGGACGGGTTTCCAAATGGTTGGTAGGCGGGAGGTGTCATCTCGTTTATTCATGCTGTGTGGGTGTTTTTCTATCTCTATGGCTTCTCTGATTATTCTGTTGTTGAAGTGTTCGGTTTTGGCAATAGTTCTGGTATTTTTAAAGTCAATCTTGTGTCCTGTGGCTTTGAGGTGTTGGACCAGGGAAGAGGTCGGTTTCTTCTTTTTTGATTGAGTTCTTGTGTTCTTCAATGCGTGCACTTATCCTTCTGTTAGTTTGTCCGATGTATGTGGTGGGGCAGGAGGTGCACGGGATTTCGTATACTTCTTGGTTTTCTAACTCAATTTTGTCTTTAGGGTTTCTTAGGATGGTGGATATTTTTCCGTTTGTGCAGAATGCTGTTTTAATGTTGTGTTTTTGGAGGATCTTGCTAATTTTGTCTGTAGTGCCTTTTATATATGGGAGGAGGGCTTTGCCATTTTCTTGTTCTCTGTCTTGGATTTTGGTTGGGGTTTCTTTTTGGATTAGGTGAGTAATCTTCTTTCTTTGGAATCCATTGGCTGTTAGTATGTTAGTGAGAGTGTGTAGTTTGGTTTTTAGGTGTTGTTCGTCGGCTAAGCAGTTTGTTCTGGAGATGAGTGTCTCGGCTATGGAATTGATCTGTGCTGGGTGGTGGTGTGAGAGTGCGTGTAGATAGCGGTTTGTATGTGTTTTCTTCTGGTAGATGGTGTGTCCTAGGGAGCCATTGGCTTCCCTAAAAACCGAAAACTGAACTATACACTCTCACTAACACACTAACAGCCAATGGATTCCAAAGAAAGAAGATTACTCACCATACATATATATATGTATACCTACCTTTATCTCTCTCTTCTTTCTATATTTCTCTCTTCTTCCTTTCTTCCTTTCTTTCTTTCTTTTTTTCTGTCTGGCTTTTTCTTTCTTTCTTTCTTTCTTCCTTTCTTTCTTTCTTTCTTTCTTTCTTTCTTTCTTTCTTTCTTTCTTTCTTTCTTTCTTTCTCTTTCTTTCTTCCTTCCTTCCTTCCTTTCTTTCTTCTTTCTTATTCTTTCTTTCTCTCTTTCTTTTCTTTCTTCCTGTCTCTTTCTTTCTTTCTTTTTCTTTCTTTCTTTCTCTTTCTTTTCTTTCTTTCTTTCTTTCTTTCTTCTTCTTTCTTTCTTCTTTCTTTCTTCTTTCTTTCTTTCTTTCTTTCTTTCTTTCTTTCTTTCTTTCTTTCTTTCTTTCTTTCTTTCTTTCTTTCTTTCTTTCTTTCTCTCTCTCTTCCTTTCTTTCCAAGCATCCAAATTTCATTTTTTTTTAAAGTGTGCCAATTTGTTTACAGTAAAAAAAAAAAAAATCAATAAAGGTCTTATCGTCTTATTGTCAACTTTGAACTGAACCTGGTTGCAGCCTCTCTCTGTTCCCCAGTTGCCACACAGAAAGGGAAAGGAAAGAGCTGGGACAGAGGTCAGAGTGCCTTACTAAACACCACAAAGGACTTTCTCCTGAGAACCAAGGTCATCTCTACTGGAAACCGATAAGGTCGGGGGAAGGTGTGCCTGAAAAGCCAACCCCCCCCCCCCATTCACCCAATGGGCCAAATGTGACATGGGACACTTTGCAGTTTTTTGCCTCTTAATAAAATAATTTTCATTTGAAAGAGACATTTTGCTGCCCGTTTATGAAACGATCATCACCATGCCAAAAAAGCCAATGCAATTCTAAGTTGCATTAACAGAGGGATGCAATCAAGATCAAGGGAGCTACTAATACCACTCTATAAAGCCTTAGTAAGGCCACACCCGGAGTCCTGCATCCAGTTTTGGTCACCACACTATAAAAAGATGTTGAGACTCTAGAAAAAGTAAGAGAAGAGCAACCAGGATGATTTTAGGGGACTGGAGAGTCAAACATATGTTGGACGGTTGCAGCAACTGGGCCTGGCTAGTCTAGGGAAGAAAAGGACCAGGGGTGGCAGGGTAGCATCTTCCAATATATGAGGGGCTGCCCCAGAGAGGAGTAAGGGATCAAGCTATTCTCCAAAGCACCCGAAGGCCAGACAAGGAATAATGGATGGAAACTGAACAAGGAGAGGTTTAATGTAGAAATAAAGAGAAACTTTCTGACAGTGAGAACAATCAACCCATGGAACAGAAGTTGCCTTCAGAAGTTGTGGGAGCTTCATCCCTGGAGGCTTTCAAAAAGAGACTGGACTGCCATCTGTCAGAAATGGTGTAGTAGGGTTTCCTGCCTGGGGATGGTAGGGGGTTGGACTAGATGACCTACAAGGTCCCTGCCAACTCTGATTATCTGTTATCTGTTATAACCAGGTTCCCGTCCTCTTTCAGAAGCAGTCTTTGCGAACCAACTGCTAGTTTCTGGGCTTAAGCTGGCTTTGCATTTGTATTTTCTATTTCTAGTTTGCAACAAGATTCAAACACACACACACACACACAGCAACGATGATCAAATGTTGTTTCAGGAGATGACCTCAGGCATTGATTTATTCCTTTTTAAAAAAAGATCTTTGCAGGCTTTCTTTAAGGCAAACCCCCCCAAAAAACAACAACTCTGGTTGCCGATGGCTCTCCGGGTTCGCTTTAAGGTTCTAGTTTTGACCTTTAGGGCGACCCATGGCATGGGACCAGGTTACCTTCAGGACCGCATTCTGCCAACGCTCTCCAACAGGCCGGTGCGTTCCCACAGGGAGGATCTGCTCCGGGTGCCGTCGGCCGCTATGTGTCGTCTGGCGGCGCCAAGGAGTAGGGCCTTCTCTGTGGGTGCCCCCGCCCTCTGGAATACTCTGCCACCGGAACTCCGTACCGGCACGGACCTGAGGGCCTTCAGGCGCGCGTTAAAGACCTGGCTCTTTGAGCAGGCCGGCCTGGGCTGAGATAATGATTTTAAATTTGATCTCCATTTTTAAATTTAAATTTGGGTTTTTAAGGGTGGGGGGAGGGTTTCCTAATTTTAGTCAGCAGCTGATTTAAATATTTAATTACTTTCTAACTTTTGTATTTTTGTGGGGTTTTTAGATGAGCTGTTCACCGCCCTGAGTCCCTTGGGAGAAGGGCGGTATATAAATGTAATTAATAAAATAATAAATAAATAATAAAATAAAATAAACTCCCTGGATCGCTTTGCACATAAAGGCAATGACATATTAATCATGGCTGCATCCCACTTGGGGCTGGATGGTCCTCAAACGGATCCAAGCAGAGGAAGAAGGAAATATAATACAAATAAAATAAAAGACAGCTCCAGGATGGCGAAAGAGAAGTGAAGAAATTCTCTCCTTCCCGGGTTGCTTTCGCTCTGGCAGCCGAGGCTGCGTTGGGCTCTGCCTTGTCTAGTGCCTGGCTGACCTTACACCGTTGCTGGCCAGCAGCTTCCTCTCCAGAGGCAGCTTGGCCAAAATCTCTTCCATGACCTCACCAGGCAAGTCTGGGCAGCTGAGGCTGATATCTAACAACTTAAGCGCCAGAACTCACTGCAACAGCATGGCCAAAAAGGCATTAAGAGTTGTAAATCTAACCTTACGAAGCTTCTCCTCTGGAAATATAGAATTTGCTAACTAGGGCATACACAACATTTGCTAGACCAATACTCAAATACAGCTCATCCATCTGGAATCCACACTGCATATCAGACATTAATATAATTGAGTGAGTCCAGAAGTATTTCACGAGAAGGGCACTACACTCCTCTGCTTGCAACAGAATACTCTATATCAGGGGTCGCCAACCTTTTGGACTTCAGGGACCACCAAACTCATAATTTTAGATCCCAGGGACCACTAACTGGTTCTGTGGGCATGGCCTAGTTTGTGGGTGTGGCTTGGTGGTCATGTGACTGGCTGGGCATGGCTTGTATGTAAATATTATAAATATTTATATAAATATTGATTTTTTTATAAAAAAAGAGCAACTTTTACCCAAAATCAGGCAAAGCAGGCAGGCAGATTGAGTTGCTTGCAGAATCACAGATTCATTCAGAAATCCATTTATCTGCCATGGGCTAGCTCAGTCTGTCACATAAAATTTGCTAGCAAGCAAACTCACAAAATTAACTCACAACACACCATGCATGTAAATATTGAATTTTTTTATTTAAAAAAGAGCAACTTTTATCCAAAATCAGGCAGAGCAGGCAGATTGAGTTGCTCACGGAATCATTCAGTGATCTATCTGCCATCGGCTAGCTCAAATTTGCTTGCCATGAGTCTGCACTGAATTTGCTTGCAAGCAAACCATCAGTCCTAAGGGAGGTTTGGCTGTGCTGAGCCAAAGATCTAAAGACTAGCTAGAAAGCAAGAAACCCAACCATGTCCTGCTTCCTAGCTAATCTAAATCTCCCAGTGCAGCAGAACAGATGATGGTCGGAAAAAGGAAAAATAGCAACTTAGCAGACAAGTTTGCCAGGTAAGGAGTGAGTGGGCGGCAGGGTTCCTGAGGGCCATGTGGGCGGCGCAGCCTTGTGTTTCTGTGCAGCTTTGATTAATTGCTTTAGGGGAGGTGCTGTGGGGGTGAGATTTCTCTGCGGCCCACCAAAACTTTCTCACGGCCCACCAGTGGGCCACGGCTCATCAGTTGGTGACCGCTGCTCTATATCACCTTGAGATTTTGGCCTTGGACAACCTTGAACTACACTGCCTACGGTTGGACTTAAGCTTAGTACACAAAATTATCTGCTACAATGTCCTGCCAGTCAATGACTCCTTCAGCTTCAATCGCAACAATACAAGAGCACACAACAGATATGTAAACCACTCCATGTACTCAACGTAAACCACTCCAAACTTGATTGCAGAAACTACGACTTCAGCAACTGAGAGGTCAATGCCTGGAATGCACTACTTGACTCTGTTGTTACATCTTCTAACCCTCACTCCTTTAACCTCAAACTATCCTCTAATGACCTCACCCCATTCCTAAGAGGTCTGTAAGGGGCGTGCATAAGCGCACCATCGTGCCTACTGTCTCTGTCCTATTGTCCCCATTTATTAGTACCTATTTCCTGTATTCTTACTCATGTTTATACTTATACCTATTATCTTGTAAGCGATTAACAAATCAAATAAATAAATAAAATAAAAAATAGAAGGAAGGAAGGAAGGAAGGAAGGAAGGAAGGAAGGAAGGAAGGAAGGAAGGAAGGAAAGGGAGAGAATATCCATTCCTAAGAAGTCTATAAGGGGGGTGCATACATGCACCATCGTGCCTACTGTCTCTGTCCTATTGTCCCCATTTAATCGTACCTATTTCCTGTATTCTTACTCATGTTTATACTTATACCTATTATCTTGTAAGCGATTAACAAATCAAATAAATAAATAAAATAAAAAATAGAAGGAAGGAAGGAAGGAAGGAAGGAAGGAAGGAAGGAAGGAAAGGGAGAGAATATCCATTCCTAAGAAGTCTATAAGGGGGGTGCATACATGCACCATCGTGCCTACTGTCTCTGTCCTATTGTCCCCATTTAATCGTACCTATTTCCTGTATTCTTACTCATGTTTATACTTATACCTATTATCTTGTAAGCGATTAACAAATCAAATAAATAAATAAAATAAAAAATAAAAGGAAGGAAGGAAGGAAGGAAGGAAGGAAGGAAGGAAGGAAGGAAGGAAAGGGAGAGAATATCCATTCCTAAGAAGTCTATAAGGGGGGTGCATACATGCACCATCGTGCCTACTGTCTCTGTCTATTGTCCCCATTTAATCGTACCTATTTCCTGTATTCTTACTCATGTTTATACTTATACCTATTATCTTGTAAGCGATTAACAAATCAAATAAATAAATAAAATAAAAAATAAAAGGAAGGAAGGAAGGAAGGAAGGAAGGAAGGAAGGAAGGAAAGGGAGAGAATATCCATTCCTAAGAAGTCTATAAGGGGGGTGCATACATGCACCATCGTGCCTACTGTCTCTGTCCTATTGTCCCCATTTAATCGTACCTATTTCCTGTATTCTTACTCATGTTTATACTTATACCTATTATCTTGTAAGCGATTAACAAATCAAATAAATAAATAATAAATAAATAAATCATGCAGGGAAGGGGGAGCTGGCCGGTTCAAGGTTTCTGAAGCCTAGAAATAAAGGGGTGAGGTTCTACACTTAGGCAAGAAAAACTAAATGCAGAGGTAGAGTGAAGTCAACCTGACTGGGGGCCATTTTGGAGGGGTCAGGGTTGCCACAGTGCGAAGAAGGACCCCAACTAACAAGTTGAAATTCAATGTAGAGAAAAGTAAAGTCTTACATGTAGGTAAGAAAAACCCAAAGGACACAGATTAACAGATAATCAGAGTTGGAAGGGACTTTATAGGTCATCTAGTCCAACCCCCTGCCCAAGCGTGAGAGCCTACACCATTTGTGACAGATGTCAGCCCAGACTGTTCTTGAAAGCCTCCAGAGATGAAGCTCCCGCAACTTCTGAAGGCAACTTTTGTTCCATTAGTTGATTGTTCTCACTGCTACAAAGTTTCTCCTTATTTCCAAGTTGAATCTCTCCTTGTTCAGTTTCTATCCATTATTCCTTCTCTGGCCTTCAAGGGTGCCTTGGAAAATAGATTGACCCCCTCCTCCTCTCTGTGGCAGCCCCTCAAGTATTGGAAGGCTGCTCTCCTGTCTCCTCTGGTCCTTCTCTTCCTTAGACTAGCCAAGCCCAGTTCCTGTAACCGTTCATCGTATGTTTTACCCTCCAGTCCCCTCATCATCCTGGTTGCTCTTCTCTGCACTCTTTCTAAAGTCTCAACATCCCTTTTTATAGTGTGGTGACCAAAACCTGAACGCAGTACTCTAAGTCTGGCCTTACTAAGGCTTTACAGAGTGGTGTTAGTACGTCCCTTGATCTTGATTGTGTCCCTCTGTTAATGCAACTTAGGATAGCATTGGCTTTTTTGGCTGCTGCTGCACACTGCTGGCTCCTGTTTAGCTGGTTGTCCACTAAGACTCCGAGATCCCCCTCCCAGTTCCTGCTCTTGAGCCTGGTTTCACCCAGTCCATAGGTGTCCTTTGGGTTTTTCTTGCCTAAGTGTAGGACTTTCCTTTTCTCTACCTTGAACTCATTTTGTTAAATACATACAGACTGGGTGAAACCAGCTTTAATTGCAGTCGCTGTGTCAGGGACCATGGAGTCTTAGTGGACAACCTGCTAAATAGGAGCCAGCCATGTGCAGCGTCAGCCAAAAAAGCCAAGGCAATGCTAAGTTGCATCAACAGAGGGATAGAATCACGATCAAGTGAAGTGTTAATACCACTTTACAAGGCCACATTTAGAATACATCATCCAGTTATGCTCACCACGATGTAAAAAAGACGTTGAGACTCTAGAAAGAGTGCAGAGAAGAGCAACCAGGAGGATGAGGGGACTGGAGGCTCAAACATATGAAGAATGGTTGCTGGAATCAGTTTTGGCCAGTCTAAAGTCCTAGTAAGACCACACCTAGAGTACTGCATCCAGTTTTGTTCACCACATTATAAAAAAGATGTTGAGACTCTAGACAGAACGCAGAGAAGAACAATCAGGATGATTAGGGGACTGGATGCTAAAACATACAATGAACGGTTGCAGGAACTGGGCTTGGCTGGTCTAGGGAAGAGAAGGACCAGGGGAGACAGGAGAACATCTTCCAGTATTTGAGGGGCTGCCACAGAGAGATGGAAGGGGGTCAAGCTATTCTCCAAGGCACCCGAAGGCCAGACAAGGAACAATGGATGGAAATTGAACAAGGAGAGATTCAACCTGGAAATAAGGAGAAACTTTCTGACACTGAGAACAATCCACTCACGGAACAGAAGTTGCCCTCGGAAGTTGTGGGAGCGCCATCCCTTGAGACTTTCAAGAAGAGATTGGACTGCCATTTGTCAGAAATGATGTATGGTCTCCTGCTTGGGTGGGGGGTTGGACTAAATGACCTAAAAGGTCCCTTCCAGCCCTAGGATTCTAGATTTCTATAATTCTAGGATTCTAGCTTTTCTATTTGGCGCGCAGGGATTGAAGAGGCAGAGGCTCGGCTAAAGGCTAACAGACTTTATTGCCACGTAGTAACTTTCAGCCGGTTTGCCGCCGCTTGAATCGGCAGCCAGCTGACTGGAGTGAACAGCTGAGCCTGCTTGACCGCTCCCTTTTTATAGCTGTCAAGCGGCTCAGCGAATCAGTGACCGCTCTGGTTCCCGCTTCAACAGCGGACCAGAGTGAGGACTGCTGCATACAACACTAGCATTCTACCTTCTTCCCTTTCCATGCCCGAGGGGGAATTGGGAGCCATTCAGTCTTGCCCAGCAAGTGGCTCTGCAAAGACCCCTGCCAGGGAGGGATGGCTTAGTGGCCTTGACTGTCTTCATTTAAGAGCGGCTTTGCCAAGACGTAGGTTGCTCCACCTCAGGGCTCCAACCGAACAGCCTCATCCTTCCACTCTCACCATCCCTTCCCCGTCCTCCAAGAACTGGTCAGGCTGGCAGAGCTTTAGAAGAGCAGGAGTCCAGCACATCTGGAAGTCCTCAACACCGGGAAAGCTTGCCTTCTGGTCTACATCCCAAAACTAACTCAAGGCCTCCTCCCTGGCGCATGGACACACAGCTTCCTCCTGGCTGGGTGTCTTCAGCTTCGCCTCTGCATGCAATTCTGCTGGCTGCGTTTTCCTTTACCTCGAGAGCCTCTTGAGGTCAGGAAGTTGTCCACATCCTGCTGTTTCTGACTTCTGGCTCACCTCCAGGTGGCTGTTCTCCCCACATATCTCCTCACCCAAGGATTCTTGGGAAAATGTCCCGCCTCCCTCCTTTTCCTGGATACGGGTTCCCAGTTTTCATCCACTTTTCTGGATCTTTTCTGGGGTATCCTGGAATGATCATACTTTATTCAACTCACCTTCTGTTCCCATATTTTTCTTTATTAAAAGTTTTTTATTTTTATTTTTTACACGTCTCTTCATGTGAGCAACGTGCTTCCAGATTACAACATTTATACATAGACATAATTATTTATTATTTATTTTATTTTTATTTATATGCCGCCCTTCTCCGGAGACTCAAGGTGGCTTACAGTCTATGGAGCACCATGCTAGGTGCTCGGCAATAGCCTTCATTCCCTTGTATATGCCTGCTTGTGGGGATGTTGCAACAGTCGTAAGTGTGAAAAATGGTCATAAGTCACTTTTTTCAGTGCCATTGTAACTTTGAATGGTCACTCCACACAAAGTACCAGCAAAGGAGGGGAAAAGAAACTCCAGAGAGGTTCCTGAGACAGAAAGTCTAGTCCTGCCAAGAATGTAATAAGGGTTAACGGAGAGGCAGTTTCTGTAAGCAACACCAGAATGTTTCCTTCCTGCCTTCCTTACAGGATTAGGCCAGGAATTTCTTCTAACAACCGGTTCTCCCAACTGCTTAGAATGTTAACAACCGGTTCTAGCGAATAGGTGCGAACCTGTAGAATCCCAGCCCTGAATTGTTCCCATGTTTTTCAACCTACTAAAGCAGAGGTGGGGAACTACGGCCCCTTTAAGACTTGTGGACTTCAACTCCCAGAATTCCTAGCCAGCATGGCAGCAACATGGCTGGCTGAGGAATTCTGGGAGTTGAAGTCCTTAAGTCATAAAGGAGCCGAAGATTAACAGAGATGGACAGGACCTTGAAAGTCTTGTAGTCCAGCCTCCTGCTCAAGCCGGAGACCTTATATCAGAACTCTCCAAACTTGGCAACTTTAAGACTTGTGGACTTCAACTCCCAGAATTCCTAGCCAGCATGACATCATAGCTGGCTGGAGAATTCTGGGAGTTGAAGTCCACAAGTCTTAAAGTTGCCAAGTTTGGGGAGCCCTGCCTTATACCATTTCAGACAAGTGGATGTCCAGTCTCTTCTTAAAAATCTCCAGTGATGGAGCAGCTGCAACTTCTGGAGGGAAGCCATTCCTCCAACTATTTGTTCTCACTATCAGGGAATTTCTCCTTAATCCCAGGTTGCTTCTCTCCTTGATAAGTTTCAGCGTTTGGCAACAGCAGCCACACTGCTGCAGAATCCATTTTGATCGGCCCTTGCAACAAACAAGATTCGCAAGATGCATCCACCATATGTTCTGCCTGCTGGCTGTAATTTCCTATTTAAAAAGGAGTAGAAATTATGGGCTGATTCTCAAGGACAAGCTGGCTTAATATAATAGCTTTCCAAGTTACTGAAAGAGTTCTTTTGATTTTTTTTTTCCCCCTCTCTGAGCATAATTGCAATATTTTAAAATCCTCAGTGACCAGCATGATGCTTTTCTGGGCAAATATGGCCTGTCGACATCACTACGCGAGTGCAGCGCGTAGTGTATGGTCATCAGTTTTCTGGTTTTCCTATCCAAGTTGTCCAGCTCTGCCTGCATCCAGTTTATGATCCCAGCAGTATATCTGATGACGGGTATGGCCCAGGTATTTATAGCCTTGATGGTGTTGCCACCATTCAGTTTGCTTTTTAGAAGTTTTCTGACCCTTTGTGTGTATTCTTTGCTGACCACATTTTTCACTTGCCTGTGCTTGATAATATCCAGCTGCATCATCATCATCATCATCATCATCATCATCATCATCATCATCATCATCATTATTATTATTATTATTATTATTATTATTAAATTTATATACCATCCATCTCAGTGTCAAGAGACTCTGGGCAGCTTACAAGAACACAAAAGTGTGACGTAAAACAGAAAGGACCTTAAAACATAGAGAAAATTCAATATTCAGAATTAAAACTGGGAGGCAGTTTTTCCAGGGTGGTAGAGGATTGAATTTCAAGGTCCCTTCCAGCTCTGCTATTCTGTAATTGACTGTGTCGTTACAGAATTACGCAATGCATTGTGTAAAAGGTTGGCATGCCAACACAGTTTTAGGCTGCATAAACAGAAGGATAGAATCAAGATCCCATGAAGTCTTAATACCACTTTATAAGGCCTTGATAAGGCCACACTTGGAATCCTGCATACAGCTTTGGTCATTACAAAGTAAAAAAAAAGAGGTTGAGACTCTAGAAAGAGTGCAGAGAAGAGCAACAGAGAGGATTAAGGGACTGGAGGCTAAAACATATGAGGAATGCTTGCAGGAAATGGGTATGTGTAGCTTGATGAAAGGAAGGGGACTAGGGGAGACATGATAGCAGTCTTCGAGTATTTGAGGGGCTGCCCCAAAGAAGAGGGGATCAACCTATTTTTCCAAAGCCCCTGAAGGCAGGCCAAGAAGCAATGGATGGAAACTCCTCAAGGAGAGAAGCAACCTGGAACTAAGGAGGAATTTCCAGGTAGTTAGAACAATTAACCAGTGGAACGACTTGCCTCCAGAAGTTGTGAATGCTCCAACACTGGAAGTTTTTAGGAAAATATTGGATAACCACTTGTCTGAAGTGGTGTAGAGTTTCCTGCCTAAGCAGGGGGTTGGACTAGAAGACCTCCAAGGTCCCTTCCAACTGTGTTATTCTATTCTATCCTATCCTATTCTATTCTATTCCTGATTTCTATTCTATTCTATTCTCCCTTCCCTGCTGGCTTGCCATGGAGAGACAGGAGCTGCCAAGGAGAATTGTTTTCTGCAGCAAGCGAGGGAGGAAGAAAGCAGCCATGGGGGCTCCTTCAGAGAACAAGGAAATGCTCTGAAGAATTGGGTATCGGTTGTTTGGGGAGGAGGAATTTATCTTGGCTCGCTCGGGGCCAAGATTTAGGCGTTGTCGAGAAGCCGACCGTATCTCCCACGGGCATCTGTCACTGTCTTCCAACAGCAGCTCACCTCAAGCGGAGCTCCTCTGTCCCAACGCTGTTGTTTTTGGACAATTTTCACAGCAGCTTTTAGTTTAAAACAATGTTTGGGCCTGTGCTGCATTCCTCACCCGGCATCCGCTAAGTACACTTTCCTTATCTCCTTCCGACATCTCAGGTGCACCACGATGCTCCTGAGCTTGGTGTGTGTGTGTGTGTATGTGTGCTTTGCTCTGACAGACCCACGCACCCCTCCCCAAAAGTCATTGGTTTTTTGTCTGCCAAATCCTGGCCATAAGGGTTGCAGGATGTTCTTTCGAAGGGTCTGGGGTCAGCACGAAAACGTTTGTGATGGAGGATCGAAGAAATCCAATTCAGTTCCATCCAGGTTTGGTCACCACGATATAAAAAAAGAGCAACCAGGATGATGAGGGGACTGGAGGCTCAAAGATACGATGGACGGTTGCAGGAACTGGGCCTGGCTAGTCCAGGGAAGAGAAGGACCAGAGGAGACAGGAGAGCAGACTTCCAATATTTGAGGGGCTGCCCCAGAGAGGAAGAAGGGTTCAAGCTATCTATTCTCTCTCTCTCTCTCTCTCCCACTATCTATCTATCTATCTATCTATCTATCTATCTATCTATCTATCTATCATCTTTCTATCTTTTTAATCTCTGAAGAACAGTTACAAGAACTGGGCCTGGCTAGTCTAGGGAAGAGAAGGACCAGGGGAGACAGGAGAGCATCTTCCAATATTTGGGGGGCTGCCACAGGGAGGAAGGGGTCAAGCTATTTTCTAAAGCACCTGTAGGCCAGACCAGGAATAATGGATGGAAATTGATCAAGGAGAGATTCAACCTGGAAATAAGGAGAAACTTTCTGACAGGGAGAACAATCAACCCATGGAACAGAAGTTGCCCTCGGAAGTTGTGGGAGCTTCATCCCTGGAGGCTTTCAAGAAGAGACTGGACTGCCACCTGTCAGAAATGATGTAGGGTCTCCCATTTGGGCAGGGCTTGGAGTAGATGACCTGCAAGGTCCCTTCCAACTCTGTTAATCTCTTAATATTCTGTTAATTCTTTCTGTTTATGGGATGAAACCAGAGGTGGGATTCAGCAGGTTCTGACCAGTTCTGGAGAACCAGTAGCGGAAATTTTGAATAGTTCAGAGATCCGGCAAATCCCACCTCTCACTGGAGATTTTACAGTATCCTTCCCTTGCCACACCTACCAAGCCACACCCACAGAACCAGTTGTAAAAAAAATTGAATCCCACCACTGGATGAAACCATGGTCATTGAGTGACATTTGTGAACAAGTTGGGGCTATGAAGAGTGTGGAGATGGGACAAGCTATTTTCTAAAGAATAATGGATGGAAACTGATCCAGGAGATCAAGAGGGATTTTCTGATAGTGAGAACAATCAACCCATGGAACTGCTTGCCACCAGAAGTTGTGGGAGCTTCATCATCCCTGGAGGCTTTCAAGAAGAGATTGGACTGCCCTCAGTCAGAAATGGTGTAGGGTCTGCTGTTTGGGTGGGTGGGTTAAGCAAACCAACAGCCGAGATCTCTCTTCCGTCGTTCGGTTATTCTAGGCAAGGTTTACCTCTTGGGTGGACAGAAAGTCGATTCTCGATTTGCTTCTGAGTTCTGATCCAGAAATGGCTTGCCAAAAACAACAACAGGCCTTTGTTGAGAGTTTTGCTCTTTTGAAATGAGGCCCTGGGTCAAATTTATGCGTGCTGGGGCTTGAGTTAGGAGGCTGTTTACTTGTCGCTTGAAACTTGGATCCGGGCATTGAAGTCGTGATCCACTCCGATTGGGAACAGGTTTCGGCATGAGCTCATCCGGGGTAATCGAAAGCTTTCCTTGCCGGAGATCCACATCGAAAGGAAACGGGTCCAAGTGCAGATGTTACCCATCTGGATCGTATTTCTTTCAACTCAATGTCTTTTCAGGTTCGAGTTAGCAAGTTGAGCCAGATGTCGACATACAGAGGTTGGAATAAAACAGGCTGAGTGCAAATCCTGGACATAAATTGTTTCAACTTCTACCCTCAAAACGACGCTATATAGAGCATTGCACACCAGAACAAGTAGAACAAGAACATGTTTCCCCCCAAATGCCATCCCTTTGCTAAACAACAAATTCCCACAACACTGTCAAACTATTTACTAAGACTGTATTACTATTCTTCTTCCCATCCCTCCTATTACCTATCTCCTTTTCTACTTACGACTGTAACTTGTATCTTTACGATTTCTATTGTTTTATGTCATTTCCTAGTATGGTTTTGATTGCTTATTTAGTATCCTATGACTATCACTAAATGTTACACCTTAAGATTCTTGATGAATGTATTTTTTTTATGCACCAAAGACAAATTCCTTATGTGTCCAATTACTCTTACATAAACGCACTGCTCATTGCTTGAATGTCTGCAGGCCTTGTAAACATCTTTTTGCAGATGAACAGAGGTGGAAGGGACCTTGTAGGTCATCTATTCCAACTCCCTGCCCAAGCAGGAGACCCTACATCATTTCTGACAGGTGGCAATCCAGTCTCTTCTTGAAAGCCTCCAGGGATGAAGCTCCCACAACTTCTGAACACAACTTCTGTTCCATGGGTTGATTGTTCTCCCTGTCAGAAAGTTTCTCCTTATTTCCAGGCTGAGTCTCTCCTCGATCAGTTTCCATCCATTATTCCTTGTCTGGCCTTTGGGTGTCTTGGAAAATAGCTTGACCCCCTCTTCTCTGTGGCAGACCCTCAAATACTGGACAACTGCTATCAATGTCTCCACTTGGCCAATAAAGAATTCTATTATATTATACTTTTGACCATCAGAGCTACTGTGGGGGAATTTTCAATTGCAGCACCAAACAAGACCCACCAGCCTCTCTTCCTTCCTTGTCTTCACAAAGATGTTCAGAGAGGAGATGGTGGCCATCATCACCTCCTCCAAATCTCAACCCTTTTTTTTAGATTCTGTCACAGTGGATGACAAAAATGGTCAGGGTTTGAACTGCATGGCAGTAGCCACCATCTTGGCTTTCTGACTCCTCTGTGGACACGCCAGGATTAAAATAACAAGAGGAAAATAAGAGACCAAGAGATCCTGGTTGCAGATCCAGAGTTCATTGACTTCTTCTTAGGAGAGATTCTGGCTCTCATTGTGCTGACAGCCTACTTCCTGATGAGCGTGCCAATATTTCCGGATTTGCACAGGACTTTGTTCTTATCCAAAGTGGTCTGAAACAAAACTTCCATTCTGGCACCAGCCTGTTTCCTCTTTCTTTGTATCGTATTTGTTCATCCGTTATCCTTGGCTGATGAAAGAAGCCCCCCCCCCCCCCCCCCCCCCCCCCCCCCCCCCCCCCCCCCCCCCCCGCAAGGACCAAACTGCGCTGGATGAAATGGAGAATCATGGCTTCAACTCCCAGAATTCCCCAGCCAGCATGGAGGGAGTGAGATTTGCTCTCTATTCCTAGAGAATCAGCCTGGAAATAAGGAGAACTTTCCTGACAGTGAGAACAATTAATCAGTGGAAGGGTTTGTCTCCAGAAGTGGTCTGTGCTCCATCATTGAAGGTTTCCGAGAAGAGTTTGGACAACCATTTATCCACAATGGTATATGGTGTCCTGCTTGAGTAGGGGGTTGGACTAGAAGACCTTCAAGGTCCCTACCAATTCTGTTATTCTGTTAGAGTTAAGGAGGAATTTCCTGACATTGAGAGCAATTAGTGGAATGGCTTCCCTCTAGAACTTGTGGCTGCTCCATCACTGAAGATTTTCAAGAAGAAATTGGACAGCCATTTCTCCGGAATAGTATAGGACAGAAGTGTCCATCCATGGCAAATTTAAGACTTGTGGACTTCAGGTTTGCTTGTCATTCTGCAACAGAGTTTCTTCAAGTTGGCCACTTTATCCAATTCATCCAACTTATTCAACCAACCAACCAACCAACTCATTGAACTCAACCAACCAACCAACTCATCCAACTTACTCAACCAACCAACCAACTCATTGAACTCAACCAACCAACTCATCAAACTCACTCAACCAGCCACCTCACTCAACTCATTCACCTCAATCAACCAACTTGTTCAATTCAGCCAACCAACTCATCCAACTCATCCAACTCACTTACTCAACCAACCAACTAACCAACTCATCCAATTCACTCACTCACTCAACCAATCAATCAATCAATCATTTGCTAGCCGAGAAATTCTGGGAGTTGAAGTCCGCATATTTTAAAGTTGCTCAGTTTGCGTACCCCCTACTATACAGTCTCCTGTTTGAGCAGGGGATTGGCCTAGAAGACCTCCAAGGTTCCTTCCAACTCACTTATTCTGTTATTCTACACAAGTGACTTGCCCTGTGAGAGTGGGGGAGTTCTTGGTGGTTCCTTGAATTTATGAAGAGGTCCATAAATCACGGAGGGGCAGTGATTAGAGTGCAGTATTGCAGGTTAACTCTGCCCACAGCCAGGAGTTTGATCATGATGGGACAAAGTTGATTCAGCCTTCCATCCTTCCAAGTTAAATAAAGACCCAGATTTTGGAGGGCAAGATGCTGACTCTGTAAATGGCTTAGAGGGGGCTGTGAACCACTGTGAAGTGGTATACAAGTGTAAGTGCTATTGCTATTCCTTCCTTCCTTCCTTCCTTCCTTCCTTCCTTCCTTCCTTCCTTCCTTCCTTCCTTCCTTCCTTCCTTCCTTCCTTCCTTCCTTCCTTCCTTCCTTCCCAGTGCTTAGAATGCAGCATTGTAGGCTAATTCTGCCCACTGCCAGCAGTTCAATTCTCACCAGGCTCCAGGTGGACTCACCCTTCCATCCTTCTGAGTTAAATGAGGACCCAGATTGTTGGGGGCAATATGCTGATTTTGTAAACCGCTTAGAGAGGGTTGTAAAGCATTGGGAAGCAGTATATAAGTGTAGGTGCTATTGCTATTTATGTGCCCAGGAAGTGGCAACACTATCCCAGAAGTGTTATCTCTCCTAACAAAAACTCTGGGCCGATAATTCACAGGATCTGAACATCCACAAGATAATGTTCTTATCACTTCCCTAAAACTATGCCTTCTTTCTGGTCAAGCTGTTCCATTCCAAACCTATGTGAGTTTTCAAGGGGAATGTGCTTGGTGAGCTAGAGAACTGGATATATAAACATATTTGGCTGGTGTTGCAGGCCACGTCCTTCCAACATGTCGGCTCTTCTGACCCCCAGATAAGCAGCTTTCAGCAATGCCAGGAATGTCCATGAGTTCAGCTGGGAGCAATGCGGGATGTCTGAAAGAGTGCAAGAGGCCTTCTCCAAGCACATGCCTGGGATGGGAACCAGCCTGCATGCCAGCTCTAAACTGAAGCCTTGCCTAGAAACTGGCTCTTATTTTATTTTTTTTTACACCTTAAAGGAGAACAGCATTTTAATTCATCAGTCACCCCATAAATAAATCAAGTCAATTTCATTCCATCTGTCTTGGCAGTTGCTTTTCAAAATAATTCAGTTCCAGTAGGAAGGGAGAAAAGATTGGCATTCAGAGAGGATGGATTTGTGCTTAAAAAAAAAAAAAAAACATACTAATGCCTCCAAATTCTGAAAGAATTGATGCTTCTTTCTAAAACCGGTCTATAAATCCCTGGATGAGGGAGGGGTGAAAACAATATCAATCTTGCTTTCGCAGCATTAATGTTCTCGCAGCTGGGATAATTAACGGCTCTCCATCTCTGCCACTCAGCCTTCCAGACTAGCAAATGGTTAGATGCAACTTTCCTGCCCCCAACCTTCATTGTTTGAACGGGCGTGCATGCACCCTGAACATCGAACATGCAAACAAGCTAAATACACCACTAACATGGGCAGCATCCTGCCCACACGCTTTGATCTTTCTTGGTGACTTCAATCTACCTCATATTAACTGGAGCCTTAACAAATGTACAACTGAACCCACACATGCAACCTTCTACAATGCAGTAACAAATCTGGGACTAGAACAACTAGTAACCAACAACACTAGATTTAACAACTGCCTCGATCTCATCTTTTGTAATAGTTTGAATTCAATTTACGGAATACAAATTAAAGAACTCTTTTCCAACAGTGACCACAACATGATTGACTTTTGTCTCAACATACGTCCACACAAAAATCATCAAAATGACAGAATCCCCAATTATAACTTCAAAAAAGGCAACTATGATCTTATAAACAATGATCTCTCATCCCTTGATTGGCAATTTCTATTCTCTGGATGTAATACTATAAAAGATCTTTACAACATATTTTTACTTGAAGTCAAAAGAGTCATCAAACTACATATACCATTAACAACTCCCAAAATCAGAAAAAACAAATTACCCAAAACAATAAGGAAGCTTCAATCCAAAAAGAAATCACTTTGGCGGAAAAACAAATCTGATTATGTTGCCAACTTCAAAAGCCGATACAAAAATTTATGCCACCAGATAAAAACTGAATGCACCAATTATCACATTAAACAAGAAGAAAACCTTCTATGCACCAATTCCACCTAAGCTTTCTACAATTTTGTAAACAACAAACTAAAAGACTCAAGGTCCATCCCACCCCTGAAAGGACCTAATGGTAAAGACTGCAACAATGACACTATTAAAGCCAACCTCTTTAACACATTCTTTGGCTCAGTATTTGTAAACAACAATGGATCATGCCCAGTATTTCCTAGTCGAACCACAGACAACTACAATGATCTAATACATATCGATTTTACAGAAGACAATGTTGAAAAAGCACTGCGCAATCTAAAACCATCTCTATCTATTGGACTGGATGGAATATGTGCCTACTTCTTAAAAAAGCTATCCACTGCCATAGCAGAACCTCTAAGAATAATCTTTGAAAAATCCTTCAGGACCAGCTCCTTGCCAAAACTATGGTCACAAGCCACGGTCATCCTCATCTTCAAAAAGGGAAACCCCAGCCTAGTTGAAAACTACAGACCAATCTCTTTATGCTGCGTCACCTGTATAATTGATAATTGATTCCATAATTCATGGAATCAATTATTAACCAATCCATCATCCTCCACTTAGAAACAAACAACCTACTCTCTAATAAACAATTTGGTTTTAGGAAAAAACTATCATGTAATCTGCAACTCTTACATTGCAAAAACATATGGACTACTCAACTCGATCAGGGCAAAGCAATAGACGCAATCTACATAGACTTCTGCAAAGCCTTTGATTCAGTGGTACATGACAAACTACTCCTAAAACTAAAATCTTATGGTATCTCTGGACACCTGCATAATTGGATAGAAGCATTCCTGTCAAACAGACAACAAATGGTCAAAATTGGGAGCGTCCTATCAAATTCTATACCTGTCAACAGTGGTGTCCCCCAAGGAAGTGTTCTAGGACCAATTCTTTTCATACTCTACATAAATGACCTCTGTGATCATATCAAGAGCAACTGCGTTCTCTTCGCTGATGATGTAAAGCTATTCAACACCACAGACAATACTGCTACCCTTCAAAAAGACCTTGACTATGTATCAGAATGGTCAAACAAATGGCAACTTCAGATCTCAACAAATAAATGCTCTGTCCTACATATTGGCAAAAAAAATCAGAAAATAAAATACAGGCTGAATAGTCAAGACCTTGTTGATGACCCAAACTCTGTAAAGGATCTTGGAGGACTCATCTCAACTGACCTAAGTGCTAGAGCCCACTGTAACTACATAGCCAAAAAGGCATTAAGAGTTGTTAACCTAATCTTACGTAGCCTTTTCTCCGGTAATATTACACTAATAACTACAGCATACAAAACATTTGCTAGACCAATACTCGAATACAGCTCATCAGTCTGGAATCCACATTACGCATCTGATATTAACACAGTTGAGAAAGTCCAGAAATATTTCACAAGAAGAGTTCTTCACTCCTCTACTCATTGCAGAATATCTTATGCCACCAGACTCGAAATTCTAGACCTAGAAAACCTTGAACTACGCTGCCTTCGGTCCGATCTAAGTATAGTATATAAAATCATACATTGCAATGTCCTACCTGTCAATGAATACTTCAGCTTCAGCCATAACAACACAAGAGCACACAATAGATACAAACTCAAGGTTAATCGCACCAAACTTGATTGCAGGAAATACGACTTCAGCAACAGAGTGGTCAATGTCTGGAATACTCTACCTGACTCTGTGGTTTCTTCTCCAAACCCCAAAAACTTGAACCTCAGACTGTCTACTATTGACCTCACCCCTTTCCTAAGAGGTCTGTAGGGGGCGTGCATAAGTGCACCAACGTGCCTACCGTCCCTGTCCTATTCTTTCTTTTATATTTTATTTTTCTTATATGTATCCATGTATTCATAACTATGTTTTACTTATACCTATTATCTTATAAGCAATTGACAAATAAAATAAATAAATAAATAACAAGAAACATGGAGAGGCCGGGACCCAAAATGTGCTGAATCCTTGGTGCCCTCTGGGCTTGGTTGTTTGCTTCCAGACGTTTCATGAACCAAACAAGGGAACGTCATCGGAGTTAGTGGGCGGAAGTGTGCCTGCATGCACAATTTTTTT
Source organism: Bungarus multicinctus (assembly GCA_023653725.1). NCBI lineage: Eukaryota > Metazoa > Chordata > Lepidosauria > Squamata > Elapidae > Bungarus > Bungarus multicinctus. Next base: position 133,113,651 of record CM042842.1, on the reverse strand, counting down.
CCATGTGAGTGGCTTTCGGAAGTGTTTGATACTTGGTACCAAACGTGCTGCTGATAAAGGAGGATATTTGTTAGCTCAGGGTTGAAATGAGGATGCTCTCCGAGCTTGGTGGCTTTCTGGCAGACGTTTCATGACCCAACTAGGGAACATCATCAGGGCTAGAAGGGAGAGGGGTGAAGAGGAACAGAAGGAGAGGGAGGAGGAGGAATAATTGAGAAATGGGACAGGGAGGAGGGGGAAGGAAGGAAGGAAGGAAGGAAGGAAGGAAGGAAAGAAAGAAAGAAAGAAAGAAAGAAAGAAAGAAAGAAAGAAAGAAAGAAAGAAAGAAAGAAAGAAAGAAAGAAAGAAAGAAAGAAAGAAAGAAAGAAAGAAAGAAAGAAAGAAAGAAAGAAAGAAAGAAAGAAAGAAAGAAAGAAAGAAAGAAGGGTGGGAAAGAGGAGGAGGCAAACTATGGGGTCCTTGGTGCTCTCTGAACCTGACTGTTTTCCTGCAGATGTTTATGACCCAAACTGGGTAACATCATCAGTGCTACAACAAAAAAACATCAAGCCCAGAGAGCATCAAATTCTCCTCCTCCTCCTCCTCCTCTCTGCAACCCCCCCTCCCTTCTAGCACTGATGATGTTCCCAAGTTGGGTCATAAAATGTCTGCAAGAAAACCACCAAGTTTAAACAGCACCAAGGACCTCACAGTTTTCCTCCTCCTCCTCCTCCTCCTCCTCCTCCCCCTCCTCCTCCTCCTCCCTGCTCCTCCACATACGCCACTCCCACCTAGCACTGAAGATGTTCCCTACTTGGGTCATGAAACCTGTGCAAGAAAGCCACCAAGCTCAGAGAGCATCAAGGATCTAACACTCCTCCGCCTCCTTTCCACAAATCCCCCTGCCTTCTAGCACTGTTGACGTTCCCTACTTGGGTCATGAAACATCTGCAAGGAAACAACCAAGTTCAGAGAACACCAAGAACCTCACAGTCATTTTATTTTATTTAGTTTAATTTGTCAAGCATGTACAAGAAAAACAAGTGTAAGTATGAACATAACATATAAACATATAAGTATATACATAATGAACGAGTACGAATAAATGAGAGCAGTAGGACAGGGATGGTAGACACATTGGTGTGCTTATGCACGCCCCCTTTAAGGACCTCTTAGGAATGGGGTGAGGTCTATAGTGGATAGTTTGAGGTTCAAGTTTTGGGGGTTAGAGGATGTAACAACAGAGTCAGGGAGTGAGTTCCAGGCACTGACCATTCTGTTGCTGAAGTCGAATTTTCTGTAACCGAGTTTGGAGTGATTTACTTTGAGTTGTATCTATAGTTTGCCTGTGTGTCATTGTTCTCCCCTTCCTCCTCCTCTCTGCCACCCTCCTCCCTTCTAGCACTGATGATGTTCCCTAGTTGGGTCATGAAATGTCTGCAAGGAAACCATGGAACATCATCAGGGCTTCAACCCCGAGCTACGAATATCCTCCTTTATCAAAGAAGTCTCACAGGCATCTCTGGTCTACAGGAGAGGGTGACCAGGTTTTCTGCCCAAGGAATGGAAAGGAAAGTCCCACTTGGAGATGCTGGAAGAGCCCGAGTTCCAGGGAAAAGTGATGCAGGGTCTTCTGGAGAACAAAACCAAAGCTTGGGATTCCAAAGAATTTATGTTCTCTCTACTTGGCAGACCTGTAGCTTTTGGGAGATTGCAGCGTTTACATTTTCATTGAATTTTGCTCACCAGCGTCTTCCCAAGAAAGATGAAACATTTCCTGTGGTTTTGCAAGATTTCGGCGCACTGGATATGCTTTTCATTTGAAGAGTTTCCTGCTCTGACATGTCCTACAGAAACCTCATCTCTTGTGAAGGGGAGATCAACACAGAATAACAGAATTGGAAGGGACCTTGGAGGTCTTCTAGTCTAACCCCTGCTCGAGCAGGAGATCCTATACCATACCAGACAAATGGCCCTCCAGTCTCTTCTTGAAAATCCTCCGGTGTTGGAGCACCCTCCACTCCTGGAAGGAAGCCATTCCTCTGGTTAATTGTTCTCGTTGCTAGGGAATTCTTCCTTAGTTCTAAGAGAATAACAGAATTGGAAGGGACCTGGCCCAGTCCTCTGCTCAAGCAGGAGACCCTAAACCATTTAGGAAAATGGTTGTCCAGTCTGTCCTTAAACCATCTCCAGTGATGACACATCCACAACTGCTGGAGGGAAACTGTTCCACTGATTAGCTGTTCTCACAGTTAGGAAGTTTCTTCTTAGTTCCAGGTTGCTCCTCTCCTGGAATAGAATGGAATTAGAATGGGAAGGGAAGGGAAGAGAAGAGAATAGAGAAGGGAAGAGAGGAGAGGAGAGGAGAGGAGAGGAGAGGAGAGGAGAGAAGAGAAGAGAAGAGAAGAGAAGAGAAGAGAAGAGAAGAGAAGAGAAGAGAAGAGAAGAGAAGAGAAGAGAAGAGAATATAGAATATAGAATATAGAATATAGAATATAGAAGGGAAGAGAAGAGAGAATATAGAAGGGAAGAGAATAGAATAGAGAATATAGAAGGGAAGAGAGGAGAGGAGAGGAGAGAAGAGAAGAGAAGAGAAGAGAAGAGAAGAGAAGAGAAGAGAAGAGAAGAGAAGAGAAGAGAATATAGAATATAGAATATAGAATATAGAATATAGAAGGGAAGGGAAGAGAAGAGAATAGAATAGAGAATATAGAAGGGAAGAGAGGAGAGGAGAGGAGAGGAGAGGAGAGGAGAGGAGAGGAGAGAAGAGAAGAGAAGAGAAGAGAAGAGAAGAGAAGAGAAGAGAAGAGAAGAGAAGAGAAGAGAAGAGAAGAGAAGAGAAGAGAAGAGAAGAGAAGAGAAAATATGGAATAGAAGAGAAGAGAATCTGGAAGAGGTCTTCTAGTCCAGCCTCCTACTCAGGCAGGAAACCCTACCCCATTTCAGACAAGCGACTGTCTAATCTCTTCTTAAAAGCCTCCAGTGATGGAGCACCCATGATTTCTGGTGGCAAGCAATCCCACTAGTGAATTGTCTTCCCTGTTAGGAAGTTTCTCCTTAATTCCAGGTTGCTTCTCTCCTTGATTACAGAATTGCAGAATAACAAGAGCCAGAAGGTACTTTGGAGGTCTTCTAGTCCAACCCCTTGCTCTAGGAGGACACTGTATACCATTTCAGACACATGGCTGTCCAATCTTTATTTATTTATTTATTTTTGTCAATTGCTTACAAGATAATAGGTATAAGTATAAACATGGTTATGAATACATGAAATGGATACGAATAAGAGAAAATGAAAGAAACAATAGGACAGGGACGGTAGGTACGTTGGTGCGCTTATGCACGTCCCCTACAGACCTCTTAGGAAAGGGGTGAGGTCAATAGTAGAGTCTAAGGTTAAAGTTTTTGGGGTTTGGGGAAGAAACCACAGAGTCAGGTAGAGTATTCCAGACATTGACCACTCTGTGGCTGAAGTCGTATTTCCTGCAATCAAGTTTGGTGCAGTTAACCTTGAGTTTGTATCTATTGTTTGCTCTTGTGTTGTTATGGTTGAAGCTGAAGTATTCATTGACAGGTAGGACATTGCAGCGTATGATTTTATATACTATACTTAGATCGGACCGAAGGTGGCGTAGTTCTAGGTTTTCTAGGTCTAGAATTTCGAGTCTGGTGGCATAAAGTATTCTGCAATGAGTAGAGGAGTGGAGAATATTTCTTGTGAAATCTCTTCTTAAAAGCCTCCAGTGAGGGAGGACTCACAACTTCTGAAAGCAAGCCCTTCCTTCCTTCCTTCCTTCCTTCCTTCCTTCCTTCCTTCCTTCCTTCCTTCCTTCCTTCCTTCCTTCCTTCCTTCCTTCCTTCTTTCCTTCCTTCCTTCCTTCCTTCCTTCCTTCCTTCCTTTCCTCCCTCCCTCTATCTGTCTCTCTCTCTATCATGTATCTTAGTTTCCATCCGTTGTTCTTGTCCCGCCTTCAGGTGCTTTGGAGAATAAGTTGACCCCCCAGCCCCGTCTTCCTTATGGCAGCCTCTCCGATACTGGCCTACTGCTGTCATGTCCCCCCTAGTCCTTCTTTTCATTAAACGAGACATTGTTCTTGCAATGTTGTCTCGAGATCGACAGTGTTAGGAAAGGGGATTAAATCAGGGGCACGGCAGCTTTTGAACATCCAGAGGTAGTTTGTGGCTTTTAAGCGTGCCGGGTAAATGGGCGCTTTTCAGGAAAACGGAAGGCGGTGAGAGTAGCCACGCCTTTGGATCTCGGTAGGCAGCTGACAATAGCAATTAGCCGTGAGAACGTGGCAAGAGCAGTAAAATCCTGAGCATTGCAGCCTGGAGCAAATTCCTAACTTTGGGAATTCGGAAAAGAAACCTGCATGAACTGGAGCCCAGCTGTGCAGCCCAAAGCATGATGCGGCCTTCAGCTCCATCAAGCAGCACGTTGTTATTTCATTTTACTTTATTGCTTTATTTATTTTATTTTATTAATTTTATTTTTTTTATTTTTCATTATTTTTATTTCAGATTTTACTTTTGTTTTATTTTTATTATTTATTTTATATTTCATTTTAATATTTTATTTTATATTATACGGGCCTTGGTGGTGCAGGCTGTTAATCATCTAGCACTTAGCTCAATTGCCTGCAATTAGTGCAGGCTGGAATCCCACCAGGCTCAAGGTTGACTCAGCCTTCCATCCTCTCGGGGTAGGTAAATTGAGGAGCCAAGATTGTTGGGGGCAATAAGCTGACTTTGTAAAAATGCCGCTTGGGGAGGCCAAAAGCCCTAGTAATAAGCAGGCATATACAATGGAATGAAGGCTATTGCCGAGCACTTAGCATGGTGCTCTAAAGACTGTAAGCTGCCCTGAGTCTCCGGAAAAGGGCGGCATATAAATGTAAATAAAAATTAAAAATAAAATAAAAATTTTGTTTCATTTTATTTTGATTTTTTATCTATATGTACCCTGCCATTATTATTTTTACAAATAATAATAAGGTGGTGAACTTATCCAATGTGCCTTTCCTCTTCCTATATTTTTCACAACAACCTTGTGAGGCAGCATGGGTGAAAAATAGGTTCTACTCTGACCCAAGTAGGTAAAAACATCTGTTTCATGACCCAGCTTGGTAACTTCATCAGTGCTAGAAGGGGGAAGAGGAGGAGGATGGGGGGCCTTTGATGCTCTCTGAGCTTTGGTGGTTTCCTAGCAGACATTTCATGACCCAAACTAGGTAACTTCATCAGTGCTAGAAGGGAGTGGGCTTTGTAGAGAAGAAGAAGGTAAGGAGGAGGGAAGGAAGAGGAGGAAACTGTGAGGTCCTTGGTGCTCTCTGAGCTTGATGGTTTTCTTGCAGACGTTTCATCCCCTATTAGGTAGCATCATCAGTGCTGGAAGGGACTGAGCTGTGGACAGCAGCAGGAAGAAGGAGGAGGAGGAGGAAACTGTGGGGTCCTTGGTGCTCTCTGAGCTTCGTGGTTTTCTTGCAGGCATTTCATCAAGCTAAGTAATATCATCAGTGCTAGAAGCAGGTGGGGTTGGTAGAAGAGGAGGAAGAGGAGGAAGAGGTGGAGGAGGAGGAGAGGAACAGGAAGAAGAGGAAGAGGAGGAGGAGGAGAAGAGGAAAAGGAAGAAGAGGAAGGGGAGGAGGAGGACTGTTCGGCCTGGTGCTCTCTGAGCTTGGTTGTTTTCTTGCCGATCTTTCAGGACCCAACTAGGTAACATTAGAATAGAATAGAACAGAATAGAACAGAATTCTTTTTATTGGCCAAGTGTGATTGGACACACAAGGAATTTGTCTTTGGTGCAAATGTTCTCAGTGTACATTAAAAAAAAAGATACTTTAATCAAGAGTGAAGAATCATCAGGTGCAACATTTAATGATAGTCCAATAAGGGTACAATAAGAATAGAATACAATTAGAATACAATACAATAGAATTAGAATAGAATAGAATAGAATAGAATAGAACAGAAAAGAGAATAAACTAGGTAATAGGAATAGAAAAGAGAGAATAAAATAGAGAATAGAATAGAACAGAATAGAAAATAGAATAGAACAGAACAGAAAAGAGAATAGAATAGAATTAGAATACAATAGAATTAGAATAGAATAGAATAGAATAGATAATAGAAATAGAATAGAAAAGAATAGAGAATAGAATAGATAATAGGAGTAGAATAGAATAGAATTCTTCATTGGCCAAGTATGATTGGACACACAAGGAATTTGTCTTGGTGCAAATGCTCTCAGTGTACATAAAAGAAAAGAGACATTCGTCAAGAGTCAAGAATCATCAGGTTTACAACACTTAAGTCATAGGCACAATCAGCAATCAAATCATACTAGGAAACAGTCAATAAGAATCGTAAGGATACAAACGGCAAAGTTACAAGTCCTACAGTCACCAGTGGGAGGAGATGGGCAATAAGGAGTGATGAGAAGATTAATAGTAATAGTAGTGCAGACTTTGTAAATAGTTGATAACATCTTCTGTGTAGGAGGGAATGGGGTTTTCTCTCTGTTCATGGACAGAGGCTTCCTTCCTCAGTGACAAGATCTGGCTAACGAAACGTCCACAAGAGAGCAACCAGATTCACAGACGCCAAGGACCCCACATGACAGGAAGGGTTCATGGGTGGAAAAACCCCTGGCCTAGTTGGTTTGATTTCCTCCAGAGCAGGCATCAGCCCTTCGGGGTTATCCAGAGAGGAAGCCCAAACCCTGAGCACTAACACACCTTAACGTTACCATCATGGAACCGTGCAAGCCTCAGAGCCCATCCCTCCGCCCTGCTCTTACTTTCCAGAGAGCTAGCGAGGGTCTCTTCTGGGTCACATTCAACTCCCCACCCTCATTCTTGCTTTCAGTTCACATTCCTTTTATTCCACCCGTGTTTTGGCTCCCTTCTTCCTTTTCTTCCTCCTGCCTCCCAAGGTTCTTCTCACAGCCCTCTCTGAGATCTATAGTCCTGATTATTATGATGCCCTGCCTTTCCTACCAACGTTGTCCCCAATTCGGGTCTGAGACTGGTGACAAAGCCAGTGATGGACACCAGACATGAGGTGTAGGTTTTCTGATGGCCTTTTTTCCCCAATAAATTTTTATTATTTTCCACCAGTACAAATCTTAATTACTTTTTCAACAACACTGACATTCACATGTAATATTGTCTTATACTTTTAACATCTATTCATACCTACCTTAGTCTATATTATCTTTGTTTATCATTAATTAATTAATTTATTTATTTATTCGATTTATATACCGCCCCCCTCTCCCCAAAGGGACTCGGGGTGGTGAACAGCCAATAAGAACACATATACAAAGTACAATACACGAGACAACATAATAATATTAAAATTTAAAAACTGAAATATAATATGGCTCTAATTAAAATGTAAAGCAAGTATTAAAACAGATTAAAACCTGGTTAAAATTTAAAAAACCCTAGGCCAGTCCGGCCTGCCGAAATAAGTGTGTTTTGAGTAACCGACGGAAGGCCATGAGATCGGGGGCGGCCCTTACCTCTGGGGGTAATTCATTCCAGAGAGGGGGTGCTCCCAATGAGAAGGCCCGCACCCTCGGGGTCGCCAGCCGTCCTGCCGGCGGCACCCCGAGGAGACCCACTCTATGGGAGCGTACCGGTCGGTGGGAAGCCGATGGTGGCAGGAGGCGGTCTCGCAAGTAACCTGGTCCCGAGCCATGGAGCGCTTTAAAGATAGTGACCAAGACCTTGAAGCGCACCCGGAGGGCCACCGGGAGCCAATGCAGCACGCGCAGAAGTGGCATAACATGGGAGCCCCTAGGTGCTCCCATTACCACCCTCGCGGCTGCATTCTGCACCAACTGGAGCCTCCGGATGCTCTTCAAAGGCAGCCCCATGTAGAGAGCGTTGGCATAGTCTAGGCGGGAGGTCACCAGGGCGGAAGTGACCGTGCGAAGCGCATCCCGATTCAGAAAGGGCCGCAATTGGTAGATCCTACGGACCTGTCCAAAAGCCCCCCTGGCGACGGCCGCCACATGATCTTCCAATGACAGCCGTACATCCAGGAGGACACCCAGATTGCGGGCCCTCTCTGTGGGGGCAAGAATTTCCCCCCCACAGCCAGCGATGGAACCAGCCGGCTGTACCGGGGTGATGGGAAGCACAGCCACTCAGTCTTAGATGGGTTGAACACCGCACGGCCTCCAGGTACTGGGTCATCACTTCGACGGCTTCATCGGGGTGGCCCGGGGTAGAGATGTACAGCTGGGTATCATCAGCGTACTGATGGAACTCTACCCCAAAGCCACGGATGATCTCACCTAGCGGCTTCATATATATGTTGAACAGAAGGGACGAGAGCACCGACCCCTGAGGCACCCCACAAACCAGGGGCCTCGGGGCCGACCTCTGCCCCCCTGCCAACACAAATTGCGAGCGGTCAGAGAGGAAGGAGGAGAACCACCGCATAACGGTGCCTCCCACTCCCAACCCCCCCAGCCGCTGCAATAGGATACTGTGGTCGACAGTATCAAAAGCCGCCGAAAGATCTAGGAGGACCAGGACAGAGGAATAACCCCTGTCACGGGCCCTCCAGAGATCATCCACCAATGCGACCAACGCCGTCTCTGTGCTGTGCCCAGGCCTGAAGCCCGATTGGCGTGGATCCAAATAGACAGCTTCATCCAGGTGTTGGGGAAACTGTTGTGCCACCACACTCTCAACAACCTTCGCCATAAAACGAAGGTTGGAGACAGGACGATAATTAGATAACAAAGTTGGGTCCAGGGACGGTTTCTTGAGGAGGGGTCTCACCACCGCCTCTTTCAAGGCGGCGGGTAGATATCCCTCACTCAAGGAAGCGTTAATAATGCCCTGGAACCAACCTCGTGTCACCTCCCGGGTGGCCAACACCAGCCAGGAGGGACACGGGTCCAATAAACATGTGGTCGCATTCAGTCCCCGCAGCAACCTGTCCACGTCTTCGGGGGTCACAGGATCAAACTCGTCCCAAATGACTGTTTCAACTTCCGCCCCCGATTCCCCACCCAGAGTTGCCCATTCGGAGTCCAACCCTTCCCGGATCCGAGTGATTTTATCCACCAGGAACTTTGAAAAATCCTCAGCCTGTCCCTGCAAGGGGTCCTCCCGCGCTCCCCCTTCTAAGAGGGAGCGGGTCACTCTAAACAGGGCAGCCGGGCGGTTTCCTGCGGACGCAATAAGGGTGGAAAAGTAAAGACGCCTTGCCACCCTTATCGCCACTAAATAGGTCTTGATAAAAGACCGTAAAAGTGTTCGGTCGGGTCCGGAGCGAGTAGTCCTCCAAATACTCTCCAGGCGTCTTTTCCGGCGCTTCATCTCCCTCAGCTCCCCGGAAAACCAGGGGGCCGAGCGAGAGCGGCGCCGGGTCAGAGGCCGCAAGGGCACGACCCGGTCCAGAGCCCCAGCTACCACCCTTTCCCAGGTGGCGACTAGGTCCCCCACCGAGTCGTGAGTCCGAATGTCGGGATATGGCCCAAGCTCCATCAGGAACCTATCTGGATCCATCAGGCGCCTGGGGCGGTACCAACGTATTTGGTCCGCCTCCCTGCGATGGGGAGGAGTGGCCTGGAAGTCCAGCCTAAGGAGCGAATGATCTGACCATGACAAGGGCTCAACAAAAACGTCCCCAACACCCAGATCATCCTGCCACTGTCCAGAGACAAAAACCAGATCCAGAATGTGACCCCCAATATGCGTGGGTTCCTTAATTAATTGGGTCAGGCCCAAGGCTGTCATGGAAGCCAAGAACTCCTGGGCAATCCCCGAGGCCCCACCGGCCGAAGGCAGGTTGAGATCCCCCATGACCATCAGCCTGGGGGTCTCAACCGCCAGACCGGCTATGACCTCGAGGAGCTCAGGCAGGGCCGATGTCACATAGCAGGGAGCCAGGTATGTGATCAACAGGCCCATCTGAACCCCGGAACCACACTTAACAAACAGGGACTCACATCCGGTCGTCTGAGGAACAGTGGATTCCCTAGGATCCAGATCCTCCCGAATAATTACCGCAACCCCCCCACCCCTCCCCTCGGCCCTCGGCTGATGAAAAACCTGAAACCCGGCTGGGCACATCTCCACTAGAGGGACACCCCCCTCCTGTCCCAGCCAGGTCTCGGTAATGCCTGCCCGGTCCGCACCCCCCTCCGTGACAAGATCGTGAACAAGGGGGGCTTTATTCACTACGGACCTGGCATTGCAAAGCATCAGCCGGAGGCCCGGGGCCTGATCATTCAAACAACTCAGGGAGCGAGACGTGACCTGGGGGCCGGAGCGCACCACCGCTTGTAGACAGCGGGGGCGAGCTCCCATCACTTGATAAGACCCCCTGTCAACACCATACCTGCCTCTCCCACCGATCGTAGGGATAACCCCTTTCATCCCCCTCCCCAGAAGAAGCCCCCATCTTTGGATCGACCGTCCCCAATCCCAAGGCCTCCCGGTCGCAGGTATCCCCCGGTCTGGCCTTATCCCCAGACGGGTTGTCCTCCAAACCCAGCCCGGGCCCCCTCCCTAACCCAAATAATAAATTCCCTTTCCCTAACCCCATTAAAAATTTCGTCAAAAATTTAAATAATTTAAAAGACCCCTTAAAATCCCTATAATTAAAACCCCCAGCTGCGTCATATCTCCTCTCTGGTACCCAAGAACCATCCTCGAGGTATGACAGGGAAAGGTCTGAGGGCCACACCTGAGAAAGGGGGGCATTCCTCAGGGCCCACAGTTCGGCTGCCGAATAAATAGACTTCAGTTTTTCATCACCTCTGGGCAGTAAGGCCTCACAAAGCAAGGGCCAGAATAAAATGTCCTGTGAAAGAAGAGATCTTCTAGCCCAATGACCCTCTCACGGTCACTGGGGAGTCCTGATGATAATAGGCCCACCATCCTCTCACGATGGTGAGGGACCAGATCACATGGACCTTAGGGTGGAGGGTAAGGTTCAACCCACTGTCCTCTCACAACAGTGGGGAGAAAGATGATATACAACGCCATCGCCCTCTCACCACGATGGCAGTCTAAAAACCTCCTCCTCTGGCTACCTTTCTCCTGGTCAAGGAGAATCATCAATACATATTGCCCTTATATTACAGTTATTATTATACATCCTTAATATTGTCTTATTCTTTTAACATCTATTCATACCAGGGGTGGGATTCTACCAGTTCGCACCTATTCGCTAGAACCGGTTGTTAACATTCTAAGCAATTCGGAGAACCGGTTGTTAGAAGAAATTCCTGGCCTAATCCTGTAAGGAAGGCAGGAAGGAAACATTCTGGTGTTGCTTACAGAAACTGCCTCTCCGTTAACTGTTGTTACGTTCTTGGCAGGACTGGACTTCCTGTCTCAGGAACTTCTCTGGAGTTTTTTTCTCTTCCTTTGCTGGTACTTTGCTTGTGTGGAGGGACCATTCAAAGTTACAATGGCACAGAAAAAAAGTGACTTATGACCCTTTTTCACACTTACGACTGCTGCAGCATCCCCACAGTCATGAGAGGCCAGGTGAGGAGATGCATGCCTCGATGTGAGTGATATTGAATTGGCCATGCTCAGCCAATAACATGACCACCAAGCCGTGTCCACCCAGTCACATGACTACCAAGCCACGCCCACCACCTAAGCCACACCCACAGAACCGGTTGTTAAAAAATTTGAATCCCACCTCTGATTCATACCTATCCTTAATACATATATTACACTTATTATTATACATCTTTGATCTTTCTGTCTATCCTATTATATCTTGTGTATCCCTTTCTTGAGAATTCTTATTTAATCATCTTTTCTAATTCTTATCTTTCTTTTTCTAGCCACATGCACCGTCTATGCCAAATTGAGTAGCATTCTGATTCTTCTTTCTCTCTCATTTTAAGTGTGAGCGTGTCCATCTCAGCACAGTGTGCTATTTTTTGTACAATTAACTTTCTGATGGCTTTTTATTGGAGTACTCCAAGGAAAAGGGGCTCCTGGTCAAAATGCCAAGAGCCAAGGACAAAGGATAGAGCAAGTTTTATACATTTTCACTAAGGGAGAAGGTGAGACAAAGCGAGCTAGTAAGACATATCATCTAATAAACATTTTACTAATAATTCTACAATTTGTTCTCTTGGTCTCTAGCTGTCCCTATTCCCAAATCTTGGCTAATGAATGCCCTAGGAGTTATCTAATACACATTTGATTTGCTGCAGGTCATTCTCTATTTCCAACTTTCTAACTGAGGTCTGCACGTTGTCTAACTCATGTTACTTTTATGAACTTTCCAATTAGCCAGGATTTTGACAAGATTTACACATGGATATCTCTATGGATAAGCATTCTTTGTTCTGGCCAGACAGACTCCACAATTACAGGCTTCCTGATTTGCTTTGAAGTGTGTGCCATGACCTGGCTTTATTTTAGCAGATGGCCCATCACTGATACCTTTAAAAAAAAATTCAGTTTCCATAGAAAATATTAAATTTACTCCCTCTTCCGTCAGCCTAACATTCAAGTCCCACCAAGATGGCCAGGTCATTGTCAGCGCCCCAGCAACCCTCCTTTCCAGCCAATAACTCTGAGACAAACATCTTCTCAAAGATTGATTTACTAAGATAGTAATTGGCACAACTGTGGAATCCCGATTCTGAAAGTTTTTGGGCTCTCTTGCAATATTCAAAACTACAAATCCATCCCCCCTCTTGGCCATCACCACATCACATGGACCAATCACGATCCATCCTAAAGTAAGATCCTCATTTCATTCCGTGCCATACTCAATGACCTTGAATTACCAAAAGAATTTTATTTTGTCTACTTAGAACTACTCAATTGAATTCCCCACCTCCCACTTTCTCAGGCTGTGGGGCAGCTTGGGAGCATCGAATCTCAATATGGCTTCCAAAGCTGACAGTCATACTTTAGAGCAGGGTAGAAGTGGGATTCAGCTGGTTCAAACCGGTTATTGAGAACCGGTAGCAGAAACTTTGAGTAGTTGGAGAACCGGCCAATCCCACCTCCGACTGGCCCCGCCAATCCCATCTATTCTCCGCCTCCCAAGTCCCAGCTGATTGGCTGGGTCTCCTTTGGTTGCCCTGCCCAGGAGAACGGAGCTGGAAAGCAGGCTAGTGGGGAGGGGAGGGAAGGGGGATTTTGCAGTAACCTTCCCCTGCCACGCCCACCAAGCGAAGCCACGCCTACCATGCATGCCCACAGCTGATCAGCTGGTTTTATTTTGTTGCCCTGCCCAGGAGAACGGAGCTGAAAAGCAGGTTAGTGGGGAGGGGAGGGAAGGGGGAATTTGCAGTATATCCTTCCCCTGCCATGTCCACCAAGCCTCACCACGCCCACCATGCATGCCCACCAAGCCACGCTCACAGAACCGGTAGTAAAAAAAATTGAATCCCACCACTGGAGCAAGGGGGCTTAGTTCTGGCCTGGAAACAGCCCCGTTTTTTGGCTGCGATATCCTTCTCCAGCCGGCCCTCTGCCAGTGAAAACGGAGCCCGGAGTTGACAGAGGGCGGCAGGAGGCCATCGCGGCCGAAAAACGGGGCTCCGTTTTCACTCGCCAGAGGCCTAGCAAAGCAAAACATTTCCACCTTTTGGATTTGAGCACGCGAGAAGGGACAGGAAAGGAGAAAGGGAAAGAGGGAAGACGAAGAAAAGGAAGGAAAGAGGGGTGGGCTTGAAAAATTTAAGCGAATGGTTCTCTGCCCGGTTGCTGGGTGGGCGGGGCCATGGTGGGCGTGGCCTAGTTGGTCTCCTGCACCAGGGCAGGGCGGGGGGGGGGTATTTTCGCTCTCTCTGGGATCCGGAGGCTTTCCTCAAGGCTCCGGGAGGGTGAAAACGGTCTCCCCCGGACTCCGGAGGCTCTCTGGAAGCCAGAAACGGACCCATTTCCAGCCTCCCTGAACTTCTGGGAGGCCCGTTTTTTGCCCTCCTCGAGAGTCCGTGCGTGCCCTGCCCTTACCTGCATCCAAAATGGGCTGTGTGGGGACGCTCTGGGAGGGGAAGGGTGGGGTGGGCGGGGCCAGCCAGGGGTGGGATTTGGGGGTTTGCCAATTAAAAATGATAAAAATTAAAAATGATAAAATTAAATAGCAGTTCACCCAAACTGGGGAGAACCGGTAGCAGCCCATCCCTGGAAGGAAAGATGGGAAGGGAGCAAGGAAGGAAAAATAAGGAAAGAGGGGAAGAAAGAGGGAAGGAAAAAGAAGAAGGAAGGAAGGAAGGAGGGAGGGAGGGAGGGAGGGAGGGAGGGAAAGAGAGAAGAAAGAAGGGAGAAAGAAAAAGGGAGGAAGAAGGGAGGGAGGGAGAGAAAGAGAGAAGAAGAAAGGGAGGGGGGGAGGGAGGGAGGACGAGGGAAAGGAGGGAGGGAGGGAAAGAGAGGAAGGAAAGAAGGAAGGAAGGAAAGAAGGAAGGAAGGAGGGAGGGAGGGAGGGAGGGAAAGAGAGAGGAAAGAAGGGAGAGAGAAAAAGGAAGGGAGGAAGAAGGGAGGGAGAGAGAAAGAGGGAAGGAAGGGAGGGAGAGAAAGAGAGAAGAAGGAAGGGAGAGGGAGGGGGGAGGGAGGGAGAATGAGGGAAAGGAGGGAGGGAGGGAAAGAGAGAAAGGAAAGAAGCAAGGAAGGAGGGAGGGAGGGAAGGAGGGAGGGAGGGAAAGAGAGAGGAAAGAAGGGAGAGAGAAAAAGGAAGGGAGGAAGAAGGGAGGGAGGGAGGACGAGAGAAGGGAGGGAGGGAGGGAAAGAGGAAGGAAGGAAGGAAGGAAAGAAGGAAGGAGGGAGGGAGGGAGGAAAGGAGGGAGGGAGGAAAGAAGGGAGAGAGAAAAAGGAAGGGAGGAAGGAGGGAGGGAGGACGAGGGAAGGGAGGGAAAGAGAGGAAGGAAGGAAGGAAGGAAGGAAGGAAGGAAGGAAGGAAGGAAGGAAGGAAGGAGATTATAATGAGAGGGAGGGAGGGAAGCCCTGCCTTAGCACATGGCCACTCCCAGGTGCCCCCGACACCAGTGATGTCAAGCTAGCTATGCCTACCCCGGCCACACACACACCTACTTGCACCCATATGAGGTCAAAGACAACGCTGATGCGGCCCTCAATGAAATCGAGTTTGACACCCCTGCTTAGCGAGTCCTATGAGGCAGGAATCACCAACCTCGGCAACTTTAAGCCTGGTGGACTTCAACTCCCAGAATTCCCCAGCCAGCTTTGCTGGGATTACAATAATTCTGGGAGTTGAAGTCCGCCAGGCTTAAAGTTGCCGAGGTTGGTGATTCCTGCTGTGGGGAACCTGTCTGAGCCCACTAAGACAATGAAACCCATTTTTTCTTTTTTGTTCCTCAAAGGCAGATATTCCCAATTCAGTTCCCAACGCAGGGAAAAAACGCCTCCATTCCTTGTCCCAAAGGTGCTTCCCGCCCCCCCCGCCCCACCCCCAAGACGCAGCTGGTCTTTCTTGTTTTTCTTTGAAGACGTTTTTCAGCTCAGAGCTGAAGAAAGCTTCTCAGATGAGAAGCGAAACATCTTCAAAGAAAAACCAGAAAGTCCAGTTGCTTCTTGAGAACAAAAAAATGCACGTTTGGGACAACCGGGACCTGAAGGGCTGAGAATCTCTAACCCTCCATTAAATAATTCTTTAAAAGAAGAAAAGAGTCAGGCTGGCCAAAACCACAGAAAACCAACAGAACGGAACAAGCCTCATGGGTTACAAGTGTTAGTAAGGCCACACCTGGAATTCTGTGTCCAGTTTTGGCCACCACATTACAAATAAAGAGGTTGAGACTTCAGAAAAGGTGCAGAGAAGAGAAACTAAGATGATCAAAGGCTTGGAGACTAAAATGTATGAAGAACAGTTGCAGGAACTGGATATGTCAGTCTAATGAAAAGAAGGACTTGGGGGGGGGGGCAGGGGGGGACATGATAGCAGTATTCCAGTATCTGAGGGGCTGCCCCAAAGAAGAGGGAGTCAAGCTACTCCGCAAAGCACCAGGACGAGAAGCAACAGGTGGAAACTAACCAAGGAGAGAAACAACTTAGAACTAAGGAGAAATTTCCTGACCGTGGGAACATTGAACCAGTGGAACTGCTTCCCACCAGAAGTTGTGGGGGCTTCATCACTGGAGGTATTTAAGAGACTGGACAGTCACTTGTCTGAAATGGTAGAGGGGCTCCTGCTTGAGCAGGGGGCTGGACTAGAAGACCTCCAAGGTCCCCTCCAGCTCTATTTTTATTTTATTTTATTTTAATTATTTATATCTTATTTGTATCCTGCCTTTTACTTGATTACAAAGTTTTTTTAAAAAAAAATATTATTTTTTCATTTTTTTTTCATTTTCCCTGGTTTAATTAACTGAAGAAATAATGGATCTGTGGATGGATGGATGGATGGATGGATGGATGGATGGATGGATATCCTGCATTTATTATTTTTACCAATAATTCAAAGCAGCTAAGATCTTCCTCCTCCTGTCCCACAACAGGTGCCCCCACTCCAGAATGAATCTTCCCAACAGGTGCCCCCCTTTCCCCAATGAATGAATGAATGAATGAATGAATGAATGAATGAATGCCTACAGTCCCTGTCCTATCGTTTCTTTTATTTTTCTTATATGTATTCATTTCATGTATTCATAACTATGTTTATCCTTATACTTATTATCTTGTAAGCGATTGACAAATAAAATAAAATAAAATGAATGAATGAATGAATGAATGTCCTTCAAGCATTTTCACTTTTGGTCAAGGGAACCCCAAATGGTCTGGGAGTGGCCTACCTTTGCTTGAGTAAACCTCTTGCCTCCCTGATGTCCTTTAGGAACAATCCAGAGCCAGGGACAATCAGCCTGGTTTCCATGCTCGACACCTGGGTAGGGACCTCAGGTGCTGGGCCAGCCTTGCTCTCAAAATGAGGACACCTATAGACTGGGTGAAACCAGGCTCAATAGCAGGAACTGGGAGAGGGATCTTGGAGTCTTAGTGGACAACCAGCTAAACAGGAGCCAGCCATGTGCAGCAGCAGCCAAAAAAGCCAATGCAATCCTAAACTGCATTAACAGAGGGATACAATCGAGATCAAGGGAGGTTCCAATACCACTCTATAAAGCCTTAGTAAGGCCACACCTAGAGTCCTGCATCCAATTTTGTTCACCACATTATAAAAAAGATGTTGAGGCTGTAGAAAAAGTGCAGAGCAACCATGCAGGAACTGGGCCTGGCTAGTCTAGGGAAGAGAAGGACCAGGGGAGACAGGAGAGCAGCCTTCCAATATTTGAGGGGCTGCCCCAGAGAGGAGGAAGAGGGTCAAGCTATTCTCCAAGGCACCTGAAGGCCAGACAAGGAATAATGGATGGAAACTGATCAAGGAGAGATTCAACCTGGAAATAAGGATAAATTTTCTGACAGTGAAAACAATCAACCCATGGAACAGAAGTTGCCCTCGGAAGTTGTGGGAGCTTCATCGTTTCAAGAAGAGACTGAACTGCCATTTGTCAGAAATGGTGTAGGGTCTCCCACTTGGGCGGTGGGTTGGGCTAGATGACCTGTAAGATCCCTTCCACCTCTGATTATCTGTTGTTATCAAAGCCTGGGACTAATTTGGCCGTGGCCTTCAGAGCTGGTTCTTTGCTGCTCTTCTGGCTCCCTCTGCTGGTCACCTCCCAAGACGTCCCATTGTCTGCCTTGCATGATGCTCAAGAAGAGCTCAGGACAGAACATAGGGAGGGAAACAGTGACGGGATTCAATTTTTTTTTTAATACCGGTTCTGTCGGCGTGGCTCGGTGGGTGTGGCAGAGGAAGGATACCACAAAATCTCCAGTCAGAGGTGGGATTGGCCGGTTCTCTGAACTACTCAAAATTTCCGCTACCGGTTCTCCAGAACTGATCAGAACCTGCTGAATACCACCTCTTGTGATGACCCAAAGGGGCGTGGCACAAAAGCAACAGAGTCACACAAGTAGGTAAAATCCCTTTAATTCCTCCAACTTGGCCCCCAATGTCCAGTTATCATCGGTTAGAGAAAAGAAAACTCTCCCAAGAACAGTTTTTAAAGGGAAGAAATTCCATCCGAACCCAAAGTACATATAGATTATAAGTAAAAACCATCACAAACTACTTGCTGCAGCAATTAACGAAACAGGGCAGGATGAGGAATTGCAGACTTCAAAAGATAATGAAACACACACAGTTGGGAGGACGCCAGAACCCAGATAAGACTTGACAAAGAAAGATAATTCATGCTTTGCTTCCAGCAAGGTGCTGTGCGCAAACATCCTTTATATCCTGTTTTCCCAGCTGCAGCTAATGAAGGGAATCAGGGCCTTTTCCTCCCCTGTAACCC
Organism: Bungarus multicinctus; assembly: GCA_023653725.1. Classification (NCBI taxonomy): domain Eukaryota; kingdom Metazoa; phylum Chordata; class Lepidosauria; order Squamata; family Elapidae; genus Bungarus; species Bungarus multicinctus. The sequence continues at coordinate 133,095,350 of CM042842.1, read as the reverse complement.
ATGTTGCTCCCTTATCCATTCTTCCCTGCGTGCCCTAGGATGAAGAGAGCGTAGGCCTGGGTGTTCCACTGAATGCCCAGCCAGACTGTGCCCTTCCCCAGTTTCCTCCACAGCCACCGGAGCCCCACTTCCACTCCCTATCAACCGTTCAACCTCCCCCTTGGAATCAGACTCCAACGGGGGCTTGACTCCTCTGGTGGGAAGGGACTTTGGAGGTCTTCTAGTCCAACCCCCTGCCCACGGCAGGAGATCCTAGACCGTTCCAAACTTTTCTTGGGTTTGATACACCCGATCATAGAAAGAATAACGGAATAACAGAACAGAATAACAGACTTGGAAGGGAGCTTGGAGGTCTTCTAATCCAATCCTCCACCCAAGCAAGAAACCATTCTAGACAAATGGCTCTCCCTCTACTTGCAAGTGGGGAATTCTTGATCCCTTTGGGCAAAGGGACCAGGTAGGAAACGAAGAAACTTAACATTCTTGCCATACTGAAAGAAAGAGAAGGGCCATTGGAGTCTTCCCTTCGCCAACTCGGTGCCCCCGAGATGCCTGGCTGGGATTACAACATCCATCAAACTTCAAGAGATTGGAGCAAAGGCCATGCAGAGGTTTTCTTGGGGAGGGGGGAATTCCATGGGATTTTTTAATATATTTTTTAAATTTTATACGAACGATCCATCTTCCATTTAAAGGGTGTGTCATCTGGGTACAAATAGCCTTGTGCAATAACAATGACTGTTTATACATATTCATTACTTTAGCTTTGATACTTTATTCTTACTTAATCCTGATATACGTAATACATCGAATTATTATGACAATCCCCATCTTAGCATATTTGATTCTATTCACAGGCGTACTATTTTTCGCTGATCTTCATATTTTTTTTAATTTCCATTTTTATTCTCCAGCCATTGATAAAACAATTCCCATATCGTATAATATTCAGTTTGTTCCTTCCCTTTAATCCCAAATGTTAGCCTTTTCATTTCTACACGTTCAAATATCTTGGTGATCAGACTCTCATCTGACAGAATCTCTTCATTTTTCCAATTTCGTGCAAATACGATTCTAGCTGCGGTCAATACATGAATGATTAAATATGGCTTCTCTTTATTATAAATTCCATGTTAAAAGGGCTGTTTCTGGAGAATTTCTGGCAGATCCCCAAGCCGATGCCCAGTGGAGCCAGAAGTGGGGATAATATTCCTCCCTTTCCTCCTCTTTTTCTCTGTTTCTCCTCCACATCTTCTCTATCCATAGCGCACATCCGATGAAAAAAACAGAAAATCCTGCAGAGAGATAGAAGGGAAAAGTTTACTCGTTTCTGCAGCTTTGTCTCCATCCCTCCATCCCTCCCTCTTTCTTACTCTTTCTCCCTTTCTCCCCCTCTTTCTTTCTCTCTTCCTCCCTCTCTATTTCTCTCATTTTTTCTCTCTCTCCCCCTCTTCCACTCTCTCTCTCTCCTCTTTCTGAATCTGTCTCCCCCTCCCTCCCTCCCATCTTTTACTTTCTTTTGTCTTTCTCTCTCCTCCTCTCTTTATCTCTCTGTTTCTTTTTCTCTTCCTCCCTCTCTCTATCTCTCTCAATCTTTCTCTCTCCCCCCTCTTTCACTCTTTCTCCTCTGTCTGTCTCTCTGTGTCTCTCCCTCCATCCCTCCCTCGCTCCCTCTCATCTTTCACTTTCTCTCTCCTCTTTCTCTTTCACTCTCCCCCCTCTCCTCTGTCTCTCTTTCTCCCTTTCTCTCCCTCCCTCTTTATCTCTTTCTTTTTCTCCCCCCCTCATTCTTTCTATCTTTCTGTCCCCCTCTCTTTCATTCTCTCTCCTCCCTCTCTTTCTCTTATTCTTTCTAGCTTTCTCTTCCCCTCTCTCTTTCACTCTCTATCATTCTCCTCTGCCTGCCTGCCTGTCTCTCTCTCCCCCTCCACCCCTCCCTCTCATTTTTCTCTCTCCATCTCTCTCTCCCTCTTTCTCATTCTTTCTTTCTCTCTCTCTCCTCCCTCTCTCTTTCACTCTCTCTGTCTCCTCTCTGTCTCTCTTTCTCTTTATGTCTCTCTGTCTCTTTCTTTCCCTCCTTCCCCTCCCTGCTCTCTGGGACCGAATCATAAAAGTAGAATCCCGTTGCTAGAAGGATGCAAATTTTGGCCTGGCTGGCTCAATTCACCCTCTCTAGGGTTTGCTAGATTTCAGAATGCTCACGATAGAATGTTGTACACAGATACTCCTTGACTATCTGTGTTATATATTATAGTTCGAATCCCTAGCTGCGTGTCATGGAGTGAGATCCCGTTAAGTTGTCTCAGTTTCTGCCAACCTAGCAGTTCGAGAGCACGTTAAAAAAAAATGCAAGTAGAAAAATAAGGACCCCTTTGGTGGGAACAGAGTTCCATGCGCTTTCGAAGGCGTTTAATTCTGGCGGCCACATGACCACGGAGACGTCTTCGGACAGCGCTGGCTCTTCTTCGGCTTTGAAACGGAGATGAGCAGCGCCCCCTAGAGCCAGAAACGACTAGCACGGATGTACAAGAGGAAGAACCTTTTACCTTTTAGTCCTTGACTCACAACCATTCTTTAGCATCTGTTTGGAATCCCCTGCAGCAGGACAAAAGTCAATTTCCCACCTGTCCCACCAAACTGTCCCACCTGTCCCTCACCTGGTGAGCCTGAAGGACGGGGTTGGAGAGCTCCAGGTGATCCAGGAGGGGGAGGGGAAATCCTTCAGCCAGACGGGCTGGAAGAGAGAAGGAGTCAGAGCATCATGCAGAAAAAGGTAAAGCATAAAAGGGGGTTATCGCCCTTCATGGTCTTCTAGTCCACCCCCCCCCCACCGCTCAAGCGGGACACTCCTATGCCATTACAGATAAATGGCTGTCCAGTCTCTTCTGAAAATCCTCCAGGGATGGAGCAGCCACAACGTCTGGTGGCAAGTAGTTCCATGGGTTAATTATTCTCACTGTCAGGAAACTCCTCCTTGGTTCCTAGGGTGCTTATTGTACCCTCTGACTATCATTAAGTGTCGTACCTGATGATTCTCGACTCTTGACAAATGTATCTTTTCTTTTATGTACACTGAAAGCATTTGCACCAAGACAAATTCCTTGTGTGTCCATCACACTTGGCTAATAAAGAATTCTATTCTATTCTGTTCTGTTCTGTTCTGTTCTATTCTATTCTATTCTGTTCTGTTCTATTCTATTCTATTCTATTCTATTCTATTCTATTCTATTCTATTCTATTCTATTCTATTCTATTCTATTCTATTCTATTCTATTCTATTCTATTCTATTCTATTCTACTCTACTCTATTCCATTCCATTCCTTTCCATTCCATATTTTCTATTCTATTCTATTCTTCATTCCAATATTCTATTCTATTCTATTCTCTTTTCTGTTCTGTTCTGTTCTATTCCATTCCATATTTTCTATTCTATTCTATTATTGTAACCTTATTGGACTATCACTAAGTGTTGTACCTTATGATTCTCAACTCTTGACGAATGTCTCTTTTCTTTTATGTACACTGAGAGCATTTGCACCAAGACAAATTCCTTGTGTGTCCAATCACACTTGGTCAATAAAGAGTTCTATTCTATTCTATTCTATTCTATTCTATTCTATTCTATTCTATTCTATTCTATTCTATTCTATTCTATTCTATTCTATTCTATTCTATTCTTGTACCCTTATTGGACTATCATTAAGTGTTGTACCTTATGATTCTTGACTCTTGATGAATGTATCTTTTCTTTTATGTACACTGAGAGCATTTTCACCAAGACAAATTCCTTGTGTGCCTAATCACACTTGGCCAATAAATAATTCATTCATTCATTTTCTTCATTAGACTAGACATACCTAGTTCCTTTAATCATTAATCTTATGGTTTGGCCTCCAGACCTCTGAGAGTCTTTGTTGCCTTTCTTTGAACTCTGAAATAATATTATATATGAAAGGTCTGTTGACTTTACAATATCCTTACCATTCATCTGTGGAATTAGGATGCTGGCTGTAAGGAAGTTTATGAGGGATTCCAGCAATTGTACCTGCATATGGGGAGAGAAATCCAGATGTCAGCGTTCCAACCAAAGGCTCCATCCCAATTTAAGACAGAATAACAGAGTTGGAAGGGACCTTGTAGGTCATCTAGTCCAACCCCCCTGCCCAAGCAGAATTCAGCACTCAGAGACCAAGTCCTCCCAAATAAGAATTTATCACAGAAGTCATACTGGCACATCTGGGAAAACCCAAATCAGAATTCCCGTGGTTTCCCCTGCTACACTAAAACTCACATCCAACCCCTTTACTGATGACTACAAGTCACGCTCTCCAATCCACCTCCATTCTGAACTCCCACCAAGTCCAGTCCCTCCCCTCCAAACTCCAGCGACTGGGCCTTGAGTTCTGGCAAAAGAATGTTGTTGTGGCTATCCTCAGGGGTGGGATTCAAAAATCCCAGCGACCGGTTCCCTGCCTGGTTGCTGGGTGGGCATGGCCATGGTGGGCGTGGCCTGCAGAAACTTCTGGGAGGGCCGTTTTTTGCCTTCCCCAGAATCCGGAGGCTTCCCTCGGGCCTCTGGGAGGATGGAAATGGCCTCCCCTGGGCTCTGGAGGCCCACCGGAAGCTCTAAACAGGCCCATTTCCAGACTTCCAGTACTTCCGGTTCAGCCTCCGTATGGACCCTGCAGTTACTTGCATCCAAAATAGGCCACGTGGAGACTCCTGGGGTGGGTGGGGCCAGCCGGTTGGTTCAACCACCAGTTCTGAGAACCAGATGTAAATTTAACATCCAGTTTGCCTGAACCGGGCTGAACCGGCTGAATCCCACCCCTGGCTATCCTCCCTTCTGACTTTACTTTCATTCCCATGGTTACCCATCCTTCCTTGGGGCAGCCCCAAATCTCATTCAAGATGGATCTGGAACCGACACCAGAATCAGAAATCCAAATGAACTTGATTGGTTCCCCCCCCCCCTTCGATGGGAGATCCTAGATCCGTAGGATCACCCCTGTCTTGGCTTGCAGACCCAAAAGGTGCCATCCTTCTGACTCAGATTCCCAGCCTGGGCCCACCAGAAGAAGGGCTGAGAGAACATTTCAGTCTATCCTCAAATCTTTGGGAAGGTCTGGAGGAGAAGGACCTAACCCAAGAGGCAGGGGTGGGATTCAAAATTTTTAACAACCGGTTCTATGGCCGTGGCTTAGGTGGTGGGCGTGGCTTGGTGGTCATGTGATTGGGTGGACGTGGCTTGGTGGTCATGTGATTGGCTGGGTGTGGCCAACTCAACCTCACTCACATCGAGGCACGCATCTCCTCACCTGGCCTCTCATGACTGTGGGGATGCTGCAACAGTCGTAAGTGTGAAAAACAGTCATAAGTCACTTTTTTCAGTGCCATTGTAACTTTGAATGGTCCCTCCACACAAGCAAAGTACCAGCAAAGGAAGGGAAAAAAACTCCAGAGAAGTTCCTGAGACAGGAAGTCTAGTCCTGCCAAGAATGTAGTAAGGGTCAACGGAGAGGCAGTTTCTGTAAGAATGTTTCCTTCCTGCCTTCCTTACAGGATTAGGCCAGGAATTTCTTCTAACAACCGGTTCTCCCAACTGCTTAGAATGTTAACAACCGGTTCTAGCGAATAGGTGTTGAACCGATAGAATCCCACCCCTGCCAAGAGGAGAAGACAGGAGGACCCCAAGGGGAACTGGACTTCTGGCTGGGACCCCAAGAAGACTGGGAAGGAGGAGGGGCATGACATTTCAGGCAAAAAAAAAAAAAACCCATCCATCTTACCGAGAAGAACCCAACATCTGAGTGCTTTAAAGAGAACTTCAACCTACAGGAGAGGCAGACAGAATAACGTGTTGAAAGCCTTATAAGAAAGCCGACACACAAGCTAAAGATCTAGCCTAAATGTCAGGCCTGTCCCAGATCAGGTCCTTAGGAAAGAGAGACCCTTGACTCCATTTAGTTGAAGTGATAGTTTCTTTTACTAAGGGTAAGGCAACTTCTGCTGACTGCTGGCTGACTGAAATTTGGTAGTTCAAATCTCACCGAACCCGCCCCCCCTGCCGTGCACCTCTGCACATGCGCGCACGATCCCCCTGCACATCCCGTGCTGTGTGCATGCATGTGTGTCTCCTGCACATGCCACGCCCCCACACAATCAGCTACCCAACAATCAGCTGGCTAGCGGGAGATGCACGCGTATGCGCAGTGGACCTGATCCAAGGCGATGGCTCGCATGCTGGCAGAAATGGTTCTGCGTGCCACTTCCAGCATGTGTGCCATAGGTTTGCATCCCGGTTATAAGTAGTTGCAAGGTAGGCCTCGTCGTAGAACCACAGTTTGAGTCCAAAACTTCCATTGTTAAGCAAGACGGTCATTGAGTGACTTTTGGTCCCATTTTTGCAAGTTTTCTTGCCATGATTCTTAAATGACTTATTTACTTATTTATACATAAAGCACATTATTGATTTACAAATGGATTTTTATTTATAATGATTTTAACCTATGGCAAAAAAAATGTTAGAAAGCACCTCACCCTTGCGTTGTCAATGAGCAAGTACGACACTGTTCACCACTCTTTACAAATTCAGATACATATAAATACACGATGGAGATGCGGTCAGATTAAATGAATCATTGCAGTGGTTTAAGTTAGCCACCTAGTCGTTAAGTGAATCGGGCTCCCCCATTGTCTTGGCTTGTCAGAAGGTCCCAAAATCACATGACCCTGGGGACACAGCTACGGTCATAAATATGAGTCAGTTCCCAAGCGTTCCAATTTTGATCACATGGCCACCGGGATGTTGTCACTGTCGTAAGTGTGAAAAATGCCCTTAAGTCACTTTTTCAGTGCCATTGTAACTGCCAACGGTCACTAAACAAATGTTGTAAGTCGAGGACTACCTGTGTTTCCGTATTCGGTCAGCGTCAGGTCCTACCCCGCTGTGACTCACCTGCCAAGTTTCAGGTTTCCAAAGATCCTGGTAGAATTGACATCAATTTTGGCAGAAACTGGGCTGGTCTAAAACGAGAAGAAGTAAAAACACAGATCTTTAGCAAATATGTCCATACTGGTTATCTTCAACTGAATGACTGTAACTAAGTCCAGAATTACAGTCATTGAGTTCTGCCAATTATTAAGCAGATTGTCACTGTTCTGACCTAGACCTTCCCAAGATCGTGAAGCCGACTCCTCGTCCCGATAAAACCCCTTTTTATTTAGGTTCAAGGGAATTCCTCTCCAGCAAAGTCCAAGCAATCAGCCTTTCAAGAGATTTCACCACTACACACCTTGATCAAGCTGGGAGAGTTGCCAGGCCGATAGCTTCCAAACGCCACACTCTAGCAGCAATTACTTGGCAAGGAGTCAGGAACAGGTCTTCAACCAAATGAACTAATTGTCTCCTGCAAACCCCACTCCCTTTTTGCTCCTCTTTATTCCCTTTGGAAGGGGTCATTTACTGTCCACCTGTGGCTTTACTCCCCTTGTTCCTTAGCTGTTCCCTTGGTCTGGCAGCTCTGTGCATGCGCACACTGGGAACAGGCTCCAGCTGTTCTTCTTCCCCACTGATCTCCGACTCTGAAGGCAGCTGATAACTGTCAGATGACCCAGGACCCATCTCTATCTCTGACCCAGAGCCCTCATCAGAGCCTACCCCAGACTCCAGGACTGGCCCATGTCCCTCCCCAACCTCCCCACTATCCGAGTCTGCTGCCAGTTCCGCTGGCCACTGGCAGGCCACAACTCATATGATCCATTTTACTTTTTTTTTGCAATTATTGTTTGTTACATGCTCCTGGCTACTTTCCTTCATGACCAAATTGCCTGACCAATAACTAGCAAAGACTCAGTGAAGGCCTTCTTGTTTCATTTATTGGAACAAATTGGGAAAATAAAGCTTGGTTGTCTCCAAGGCTCCAACCCAAAATATTCCCTTCTTAATACAACCCTGTCCTGGCTGCCACATCCCTCCTCGTTCCCCATTGGCTGAGGTACTATGAGGTTACTCTCTTTCCAACTGCCTCCTACTACATACTAAATTATACATCCCATGTACATTAAAATTAGGAGATTATTTATGCAAGGTGTCTCAGTTAACATTCATCAGTTAATTAGACATGCTCAGTTTCCTGGTTTAAATTCTGGGCATGTTTTTAATGGCTTCTCAGACCCGTAGATTTTCCTTGTTTTTCAGTTTTAGCTTTCCCTTTCCCATTTTCCAATGGAGTTACCTTTCCTCTTATCCCATTCAGTTAATTTTCCCTATTTAGCCATTCCCTCTCCATTTTACCCCATTTTACCATCTTTCTTGCCCCCGTCACTAAGCGAGTCACATATGAAGAATGGTTGCAGGAATTGGGCATGGCTAGTCTAGTGAAGAGAAGGACCAGGGTAGCAGCCTTCCAATATTTGAGGGGCTGCCACAGAGAGGAAGGGGTCAAGCTATTTTCTAAAGTACAAGGAATAGTGGATGGAAACGGATCCAGGAGAGATTCAACCTGGAAATAAGGAGAAACTTTTTGACAGGGAAAACAATCAACCAATGGAGCATGAAAGTTGCCTTCAGAAGTTGTGGGAGCTTCATCTCTGGAAGCTTTCAAGAAGAGACTGGACTGCTATCTGTCAGAGATGGTATAGAAGGGTCTATTGCTTGGGCAGGGGGTTAGACTAGGTGACCTACAAAGGTCCCTTCCAACTCTGGTTAGTTGTTATATGTTGTCTGCAGGTGTCAGGATGGTAATACACTTGTGAAGTGATCCTGGCTTCCCCATTTACTTTGCTCATCCGAAGGCCACACAAGGGAATCCCGGGATGCTGAAACTGTCATAAGTACGTGCCAGTTGCCGAGGGCCTGAATTTTGATCATGTGACCATGAGTGTTGCTGCAAGGGTTGTGTGAAAAACTGTCATAAGTCCCTTTTTTCAGGGCCGTTGTGACTTCAAATGGTCGCTCCACAGTCGTAAGTTGAGGATTATCTGTAAAAGGCCTTGCACAATGTCTGGGTTGTCCACCGTGGACCATAAAAACGAAGAGATCACTTACTGCTCCGATTATAAAGAGGGGAGCCAGGGAAGAATCTGGGAGAATCGCAAAGGCCTGGATGTCAACCGAAGGGGTCAGCGAGACGGTTTCGGGGGAGATGCTCAGAGATGGCACCGAAGACGGGGAGACCTTCAGCTTCATTGCCATGTTGGGGTAGAGATTCTTTATCTGGGGACGGTAAGGAGAAAGTCACATTTCCAGAGATGGTCATCTTCTCTGCTTGAAGACCTGCTGTGATGACCCCGGGACAAGGCACGATGGCCACAGGGTCAGCAGACAGTTCAAACTCCCCTTTAATGCTCCAAAATTCACCCCAAACACTCCCACGTCCTTGGCAAGACCCAGAGTAAAGCAGACACACACATACATGACAGCCTCTGGCTGCCCGCAATCCAGCAAAATAAAGGAAGCAGGTTTGGACCGGTTTGGTCAAACCGGTAGTTAAAAAAAAAAGGCTCCCAGGATCAGCTGAGAGGTGAAAGAAGGGAAAAGTGCAGGATTGGCTCTATAATGGTGTGTAAGCTTGGTTGCTTGTTTTGCAAACATTTCATTACCAAACTAGAATAGAATAGAATAGAATAGAATAGAATAGAATACAATACAATACAATACAATACAATACAATACAATACAATAGAAAATAGAATAGAATAGAATATAGAGAAGAATATAGTATAGAATAGAATTAGAGTGAATAGAATAGAATAGAATAGAATTAGAATCGAATCGAATAGATATTGGAAAGAATAGATTAGAGAATAGAATAGAACAGAAAAGAGAATAGAATAGATAATAGGAATAGAATAGAATGGAATGGAATGGAATGGAATGGAATAGAATAGAATAGAATAGAATAGAATACAATACAATACAATACAATACAATACAATACAATACAATACAATACAATACAATACAATACAATAGAAAATAGAATAGAATAGAATATAGAGAAGAATATAGTATAGAATAGAATTAGAGTGAATTGAATTGAATAGAATAGAATAGAATAGAATTAGAATTGAATCGAATAGATATTGGAAAGAATAGATTAGAGAATAGAATAGAACAGAAAAGAGAATAGAATAGATAATAGGAATAGAATAGAATGGAATGGAATGGAATGGAATAGAATAGAATAGAATAGAATAGAATAGAATAGAATAGAATAGAATAGAATAGAATAGGAGAATAGAATAGAGAATAGAATAGAACAGAATAGAAAATAGAATAGAAATGAATAGCATAGAGAATAGAATAGAAAATAGAATAGAATAGAATATAGAGAATATAGTATAGAATAGAATTAGAATGAATTGAATAGAATAGAATTAGAATTGAATCGAATAGATATTGGAAAGAATAGATTATAGAATAGAATAGAACAGAAAAGAGAATAGAATAGATAATAGGAATAGAATAGAATGGAATGGAATGGAATGGAATGGAATGGAATAGAATAGAATAGAATAGAATACAATACAATACAATACAATACAATACAATACAATACAATACAATACAATACAATACAATACAATAGAAAATAGAATAGAATAGAATATAGAGAAGAATATAATATAGAATAGAATTAGAGTGAATTGAATAGAATAGAATAGAATAGAATAGAATAGAATAGAATTAGAATCGAATCGAATAGATATTGGAAAGAATAGATTAGAGAATAGAATAGAACAGAAAAGAGAATAGAATAGATAATAGGAATAGAATAGAATGGAATGGAATGGAATGGAATGGAATGGAATAGAATAGAATAGAATAGAATAGAATAGAATAGAATAGAATAGAATAGAATAGAATAGAGAATAGAATAGAGAATAAAATAGAACAGAATAGAAAATAGAATAGAAATGAATAGCATAGAGAATAGAATAGAAAATAGAATAGAATAGAATATAGAGAAGAATATAGTATAGAATAGAATTAGAATGAATTGAATAGAATAGAATTAGAATTGAATCGAATAGATATTGGAAAGAATAGATTATAGAATAGAACAGAAAAGAGAATAGAATAGATAATAGGAATAGAATAGAATGGAATGGAATGGAATAGAATAGAATAGAATAGAATAGAATAGAATAGAATAGAATAGAATAGAAAATAGAATAGAATAGAAATGAATAGAATAGAAAATAGAATAGAATAGAAAATAGAATAGAATAGAAAATAGAATAGAATAGAAAATAGAATAGGAATTTGTCTAGGGGACACTATCAGTGCTGGAAAAGAATGGGGTTTACAGAGAGGAGGAGGAGGAGGGGTAGAGGAAGGGTAACATCATTATAAAAGCTGGAGTGAGATGAAACCCCGGGGCTTTAAGAAACAGTGCTAGGAGATCCTCATCCGACCTCTGTCTGATCCCAGGGTCCTTCTCTGCTTTGAGGACTTCATAATTCGGGAAGATGCAACCGCAGAAGCTCCCCTCCACCTCCCCACCTATACTTAGCCGCTCCCCACACAATGTGCCCCCCTCCCCGCTCCCCTTTGCTTCGGAGCCTGGGCTTCCGAGGGAGAGGTGCTGACCTGCGGGATGAAGGGCTGGAAGGAGGAGGTGTTCAGCCGGATTTTAACCTCCTGAGGAACCTGCAGGTGGGAAAGACGGTGGGAGGTGAGTGAGCATCAGGGGCGGAAGCAGGGAGGGGAGCAGGGAGGAGGGGAAGGAGCTTCTCGGAGGGGAAGCGAAACGTCTTCAAGGAAAACCAAGAAAGTCCAGTTGCCCCTTGGGAAAAAAAGCACTTTTGGGACCTGGACGATGGAGAAGCTTCCATTTTCCAAGTTAGTGGACTCCAAAACCCAAGAGAGCCAACTCAACCACACAGGTAATGCACCCACAAAAACATTCAAAGGCTGGTAATCACGACACCACTCTTCTCCATTGCTACACTACCAACTCCTCCTCCTCCTCCAACTCCTCCTCCTCATAAGTGTTACTTTTGGAGAGCAGCATCTTTTCCTATCTACTTTAGGCTGCTTCAGACTTGCTTTGCTTCCACAGACAAACATCTCTCTCTCCCATCCATCCATCCATCCATCCATCCATCCATCCAGGGGTGGGATTCTACAGGTTTGCACCTATTCGCTAGAACCGGTTGTTAACATTCTAAGCAGTTTCGGAAAATCGGTTGTTAGAAGAAATTCCTGGCCAAATCCTGTAAGGAAGGCAGGAAGGAAACATTCTGGTGTTGCTTACAGAAACTGTCTCTCCGTTAACCCTTATTACATTCTTGGCAGGCCTAGACTTCCTGTCTCAGGAACTTCTCTGGAGTTTTTTTCTCTTCCTTTGCTGGTACTTTGCTTGTGTGGAGGGACCATTCAAAGCTACAATGGCACTGAAAAAAGTGACTTATGACCCTTTTTCACACTTACAACTGTTGCAGCATCCCCACAGTCATGAGAGGCCAGGCGAGGAGATGCGTGCCTCGATGTGAGTGATGTTGAGTTGGCCACACCCAGCCAGTCACATGACCACCAAGTCACGCCCACCAACTAAGCCCACAGAACCAGTTGTTAAAATATTTGAATCCCACCTCTGCATCCATCCATACTTCCCTCTCTCATCTCTCCCTCCCTTCCTTGTTTCTTCCTTCTTCCCCTTCCCCTCCCTCACTTTTTTCCTCCCTCCCTTCTTTCCTCCCTTACTTTTTTCCATCGCTCCTTCATCCCTCTCTCTCCATCTTCACTTCCTCCCTCCTTTCCTTTCTGTCTCTTTCTTTCTGTCTCACTCTCAGATCTTCTCCTACACACACACACACACACACACACACACACACACACGCACACGGGTAAGAGCAGCCCAGGGCTGGCTGTTTTACAGGCCATCTGTCCTCTCAGAGGAGGGTGAGATCTCAGGGTCTCCTAAAGCCAACAACCAGCCAAGTTATACCTCCCAGCTTAAGAGAGTTAGATTTCCAGACCAGCTAAAATAAATGCTGAAGATCCTATTGGAATCCAGTGGAAGTGGGAATCCATCCTTCCCCATCTCTATAGCTACACCGGCACATCTGGCTTTCTTGAAGAACCTTCATTGGTGGCTTTCAACCCCCACAGCAGAAACCATGATTAAAGTTGATTAAAGTTACCGCTTTGAAAATTAATTGGGAAGGTAGTTATGGGTTTCTGGAGCTCTGCTATCCCCCACTTTTCTGTTTATGCGTAGGCTCAGGTGGGAGAAAGCAGGTTGGGCCATCCCACATGCTTCTGGGCAGGGCTTCACGATCTGCTCAGCCTCACCATCTCATCCACGATCCAGTAGGTCAGGGATCCTGATTTGTAGTAGACGTCACCAGCTGTGTTGAAGAAATAAGTGGAAATCCCAAACTGGACCATGCGGTTGGGATCCACCGGAAAAGAGAGAGGAGGCGCTGGGAAAGGAGCAGGGGAACGATGGGCGGTGGAGAAGAATTCGCCCTGGTGGGAGGACATGAAAAAAGTTAGGAAGATATGAAAAGAGAGAAGGCTACCCGAGGGACTGTCCCTCCATTTCGATCTCCATCCATTTTGATCCAGCCAATTGGGCATATGGCAAGATCCCATCAACCCAAGAGAATCGGCTGGTGAGGACCAGAAGATGGGCCTTTTTGGCAGTGTCCCCATCTCTGTGGAATATCTTCCCCATGGAGATTAGAGTTAGAGAGCTAGTTTGGTCTGGTGATTCGGGCACCAGGCTAGAAACCAGGAGATGGTGAGTTCTAGTCCTGTCTTAGGCAGAAAAGCCAACTGGGTGACTTTGGGCCAATCACCAGGAGACTGTGAGTTCTAGACCCACCTTAGGCAGAAAAGCCATCTGGGTGACTTTGAGCCAATCGCAAGGAGACTCTGAGTTCTAGTTCCTCCTTAGGCATGAAAGACAGCTGGGTGACTTTGGGCCAATCCCCAGGAGACGGTGAATCTAGTCCCATTTTAGGCATGAAAGCTGGCTGGGTGACCTTGGACCAATCACCAGGAGTTGGTAAACTGGATTTCTTGCCTAAGGCAGCACTAGAATTCATCCTCTCCTGGCAGTTGGCTCAAAGTCATCCAGCTGCCTTTCATGCCTAACATGGAACTGGAACTCCCAGCCTCCCAGTTTCTAGCCTGACCATGAATCAATCTGGGTGTCTAAGAGGCAAATAGTACAGAAGTCTCTTCATAGCAGCAGTGGGTAATCTGGGGTCTAACATGTCCTCTCCACCCACCTCCAAGTCAGGAAATTGGTACCTCCCCATTTTGAAGTGAGAAGCAAAGAAGAACTATAGGGTAACTCCCAAAATGGCAGTACGGTATCCTGTATTGGTAAAAAGAGGCTGAGACCCCCCAGATAACTGAGAACTGGGAGGGAAGGAGGGAAGAAGGACAAGCAAACTCTATCATCTGGGAGGCTTCCTTCTGCAGTCCCATCCTCTTCCAAGCTTTGTGTTGAAGCTTACCTTGAGGTCCAGGTCTACACACTGACTTGTCGCAACCGGTGGCCCAACTAGGGAATAATCGATGCTTGATGTGTGGTCAATATTGGCTGTAACTGGGAGGGAAAGACAACATAGGAATGACATCAAGGAACTTGGTCCCTTCTGCAGGACAGTCTCAAGGATGATGGACAATCATGTAATCTTAGAATCCTAGGGCTAGAAGGGACTTTGGAAGTCTTCTAGTCCAGCCCCGTGCTCAAGCAGAAGACCCTAGATCATTTCAGACAAGTGGATGTCCAGTCTCTTCTTAAAAACCTCCAGTGATAGAGCAGCCACAACTTCTGGAGGGAAGCCATTCCTCCAACTAATTGTTCTCACTATCAGGAAGTTTCTCCTTAATTCCAGGTTGCTTCTCTCCTTGATTAGCTTCCACCCATTGCTTCTTGTTGTGTCTTCTGGTGTTTTGGAGAATAACTTGACCCCGTCTTCTCTGTTGGAGCCCCTCAATACTGGAAGATTATCGTACCACCCCTAGTCCTTCTCTTGGTTAGACTAGACATATCTGGGTCCATCAATTGTTCACCGTTCATGAAGATTCTCAGCCATCCACGTCATGGTTGTCCCCAAAGTTGCTTTTTCCAAGAGACAACTGGACTTTCTGGTTTTTCTTCTTTGAAGACGTTTCGTTTCTCATCCAAGAACCGAAAGCTGAAGAAGCTTCTTGGATGAGAAGCGAAATGTCTTCAAAGAAGAAAAACCAGAAAGTCCAGTTGCCTCTTGAAAAAAAGGACCTTTGGGACATTGATAGTTTGGTTTAGCCTCCAGACTCAGAGGGCAGGACAAGAAGTAACAGATGGAAACTCATCAAGGAGAGAACCAACCTGGAACCAAGGAGCAATTTTCCAACAATGAGAACAATGAACCTGTGGAACAGAAGTTGCCTCCAGAAGTTGTGGGTGCTCCATCACTGGAGGTTTTTAAGAAGACAGGACAACCAATTGTTCAGGATGGTATAGGATTGTGGTGGCACCCAGAGCCATTTGGGCCAGCATGTGAGCTGCAGGCAAACTTACCTCATGCGCATGCACGCGCCTCCCAGCTGATTTTTAGTGGGTTTGAAGCCTTTTTTTGGCCTCCCAGAGGCTTCAGGAAGGCTTCAGCAGGCTTTGCAGGCCGAAAACTAGCCCCGTTTTGTCACTTCCTGTTTTTCCGGAAATACCGGAAGTGACAAAACGGGCCTAGTTTTCAGCCTGCAAAGCCTGCAAAAACCTTCCTCAAGCCTTTGAGAGGCCAAAAAAGGCCTCAAACCCACTGAAAATCAGCTGTGAGGCGCAGTGCAGATGGGGGGGGGGTGGATTGCGTGCGCATGTGTAGGGGGCGTGGATTGCCTTCTGGGTGCTGGCAAGCAAGCAAGAGCGTGCCAGCGTGCACACCATTTTTGGCACAGGAGCCCAAAAAGGTTAGCCACCACTGGTGTAGAGCAGGATATTGGCCCAGATATTGGCCTCCAAGGCAGCTTCCAACTCTGTGGTTCTATAATAAGGGATCCAATACTAGAAGCTGCAGACCAGTTAGGCAGAAAGACTGAGATGCAAACAAAGCTTGTTGGTTTCCTCATACGATGCTCTTCTCCTTCTGATGGAGAAAGCTTTTGAGGGTCCATCAATGCTCCAAGGATTTTGTTCCTACCTGGCAAAGACTGAAGATGGGGCTGCAGTCTGGAGTTAACGGAAGTTCTCACTATCTCACAGATCTGGAAAAAAACGCACGAGAAGACAATCCTTAAGAGAGGAAAAGCAAAATAAAGCAACGACTTGCAGCAGGAGCCAGAAAAGATATTAAATCAGGGCCAGGTTCTCTCCAAGCCATCATTTCCTAGCCTGGCAGGTTGCTGGATGTGACACCTCCTAAATTTGTAGGCCAACCCAGAGAAGGCGTTTGTGGGCTACAAGCAGAGTTTTGCAAAGGCGTTCAGAACCTCAAAAAATAGTCTTCAAAGCTGGCCACTGAAACAATTTTATTAGGATGAAGCTAGATAAAAACGCTTCGGTGAGATCACTTGAAAAACATGTGGCTTGTTTAGGCAATATAACCAAGGACCGTGTCTGAAAATCTGGCCTGAGTTCTGTTTGCTTGAGTAACTTGATTGCTCAGTGTCACAAGATCCCGACAAAGGACTTCCCGTTGCTGATCACTCCCTGAAGAGCATTTAAGATAAAAGAAATAAACCCATTGAAGGACCATACATAAAACATACGAAGAAGGGCTGCAGGATTTGAGTATGTCGAATCTAGAGTAAAAACTAGAGGGGACGCCATAGAGGTCTTCCAGTATTTGAGGGGCTGTTAAAAAGAAGAGGGGGGGGGGTCCACCTATTCCCCAAAGCACCCGGAGGCAGGACAAGAAACAACGGTTGGAAAGTAAGCAAGGAGAGAAGCAGCCTGGAACTCAGAAGAAACTTCCTAACAGTGAGGACAATTAACCAGTGGAACTCCTTGCCTTCAGAAGTTGTGGGTGCTTCAACACTGGAGATTCTTAAGAAGAGATTGGACAGCTACTTGTCTGAAATGGTATAGGATCTCCTGCCATAGCAGGGGGTGGATTAGAAGACCTCCAAGGTCCCTTCCAGTTCCTATTCTATTCTATGCTATGCTACGCTACGCTACGCTATGCTACACTACTCTACTCTAGTGTATTCTATCCTACACTACACTACACTATGCTATTCTACTCTACTTTCTATTCTACTCTACTCTACTCTACTCTACTCTACTCTACTCTACTCTACTCTACTCTACTCTACTCTACTCTACTCTACTCTACTCTACTCTACTCTACTCTACACTATGCCATTCTACTCTACTCTATTCAATTCTACTCTATTTTACGCTACACTATGCTAGTCTACTCTACTCTATTCTACTCAACTCTATTCTATTCTGTTCTACTCAACTCTATGCTATTCTATGCTATGCTACTCTACTCTACTCTATTCTATTCCATTCCATTCCATTCTACACTACACTATGCCATTCTACTGTACTCTACTCTACTCTATTCAATTCTATTCTATTTTACGCTACACTATGCTAGTCTACTCTACTCTATTTTACTCAACTCTATTCTATTCTGTTCTACTCAGCTCTATGCTATTCTATGCTATGCTACTCTATTCTACTCTATGCTATGCTATGCTACTCTACACTATTCTATGCTATGCTATGCTATTTACTCTACTCTATGCTATGCTATGCTGCTGTACTCTCTTCTATTCTATGCTATTCTAACATGTACAATCATAGAATCCTATGGCTGGAAAGGATCTTGGAAGTCTTCTAGTCCTCCCCCTTGACAAGGGAAGAGTCCTTTTCAAAAGTTTCAAAAAGAGACTGAATAACCATTTATCTGAAATGAAATAGGGCCTCCTGCTTGAGCAGGGGATTGGACTAGAAGACCTCCAAGGTCCCTTCCAACTCTATTATTCTATGCGATACTCTATGTCCTTACTCCATGGCAGACAAATGGCTGTCTAGTCTCTTCTTAAAACTTCCAGTGTTGGAACATTCACAACTTCTGGTGGCCAGATGTTCCACTGGTGAATTTATTTATTTATTTATTTAATCAAATTTCTATACCGCTCCCTCTCCCAAAAAGGGACTCGGGGTGGTGTACAGCCTACTAAAAAACACAGAATATATACAATTTAAAACCAAATTAAATATATGAATCCGGCTGAATCCCATCAATTACAAAATACAGACATTTAAAAATCCGGGATTAATTAAGAAATTAAAAATTTAAAACTTTAAAAATGTAAAACCAAATTAAATTTAAAACCCATAAACCATTTACTGGGCCAGGCCGGCCTGCTGGAAAAATAAGGTCTTAACTGCGCGCCGGAAGGTCAGGATGTCCCTCATGGCCCGTATCTCCGGGGGGAGATCATTCCACAGGGAGGGGGCTCCCACAGAGAAGGCCCGCACCCTTGGGGCCGCCAGCCGACAACGATCAGGCGGCGACACCCCAAGGAGAGCAACCCTGTGAGAGCGTACTGGGCGGCGGGAGGTTGTTGATGGCAGCAGGCGGTCCCGTAAGTACCCAGGTCCCGAGCCATGGAGCACTTTAAATACTATCAGTACCACCTTGAATTGAATCCGGAAGGCCACAGGAAGCCAGTGCAGCCTGCGGAGAAGTGGTGTTACGTGGGAGCCCCGAGGGGCACCCACGATCACCTGCGCGGCTGCATTCTGAACCAGCTGCAGCCTCCGGAGACTCTTCAAGGGGAGCCCCATGTAGAGAGCATTGCAATAGTCCAAGCGGGAGATGACGAAGGCGGAAGTGACTGTGCGAAGTGCGCCCAGATCCAGAAAGGGCCGCAACTGGTGGATCAGACGAATCTGACAAAAAGCCCCCCTGGCGACGGCTGCAATATGTTCTTCTAAGGACAGCCGTATATCCAGGAGGGCACCCAGATTGCACGCCCTTTCCACGGGGGTCAAAACCTCTCCCCCCATGGCCAGCGAAGGAACAAGCTGGCTGTATCTGAGCGCAGGAAACCACAGCCACTCGGTTTTGGTCGGGTTGAGACGAAGCCTGTTACGACCCATCCAACTCCGCACGGCCTCCAGGCACCAGGTCATCACTTCAACGGCTTCATTGGGGTGGCCCGGGATGGAGATGTACAGCTGAGTATCATCAGCGTACTGATGGAACTCCACCCCGAAGCCACGGATGATCTCACCCAGCGGCTTCACATAAATGTTGAACAGCAGGGGCGAGAGCACCGACCCCTGGGGCACCCCACACAGTAGGGGCCTTGGGGCCGATCTCTGCCCCCCTGTCAACACAAATTGCGAACGGTCGGAGAGGAAGGAGACGAACCACTGTAACACGGTGCCTCCCACCCCCAACCCCTCCAACCGCCGCAATAAGATACTGTGGTCGACAGTATCAAAAGCCGCTGAGAGATCTAACAGGACCAGGACAGAGGAACAACCCCTGTCCCGCGCCCTCCAGAGATCATCCACCAACGCGACCAACGCCATCTCCGTGCTGTGCCCGGGCCTGAAGCCCGATTGGAGGGGGTCTAGATAACTCGCTTCATCCAGGTACTGCAGGAGCTGACGTGCCACCACACTCTCAACAACCTTTGCAACAAAGCGAAGGTTGGAGACAGGACGATAATTTGATAATAATGCTGGGTCCAGGGATGGTTTCTTGAGGAGGGGCCCAACCACCGCCTCTTTCAAGGCGGCGGGTAACAGCCCCTCTCTCAAGGAAGCATTTATAATACCCTGGAACCAGCCTCGTGTCACCTCCCGAGTGGCCAAGACCAGCCAGGAGGGGCACGGGTCCAGTAAACAGGTGGTGGCATTCAGTCCCCCCAGTATCCTGTCCACGTCCTCCAAAGTAACAGGATCGAACTCAACCCAAATGACCTCCCCGATATCCACCCCCGCCCCCCCGCCCGGAGATGCCCAGTCAGAGTCCAGTTCGCTCCGGATCTGAGTGATTTTGTCCTGCAGAAACCTAGAAAACTCCTCAGCCCACCCCTGCAAGGGATCCTCCCGCGCTCCCACCTCCAAAAGGGAATTGTTCTCACTTGGGAAATTCCTCCTTAATTCCAGGTTGCTTCTCTCCTTGATTAGTTTCCATCTGTTTCCTTCTTGTCCTGCCTTCAGGAGCTTTGGAAAATAGCTTGACCCCTTCCTCTTCTTTGGGGCAGCCCCTCAAGCATTGGAGGACTGCTATCACGTCTCCCCTAGTCCATCTTTTCATTAAGTTAAACATATTTCCTTAGCCATTCATCATACTACTGAGACTTTATCATCTTCATTGCTGTTCTCTCTCTCTCTATATATATATACTCTTTCTAGGGACGCGGTGGCTCAGTGGTTCAGACGCTGAGCTTGTCAAGCAGAAAGGTTGGCAGTTCGGCTGTTCGAATCTCTAGAGCCGCGTAATGGAGGGAGCTCCTGTTCCTTGTCCCAACTTCTGCCAACCTAGCAGTTCAGAAGCAAGTAAAAAAAAATGCAAGTAGAAAAATAGGAACCCCTTTGGTGGGAAGAGAAGAAGCATTCCGTGCGCCTTTGAAGGCATTTAGTCATGCCGGCCACATGGCCACGGAGACGTCTTCGGACAGCGCTGGCTCTTCGGCTTTGAAACAGAGATGAGCACCGCCCCCTAGAGCTGGAAAACAACTGGAACGTATGTGCAAGGAGGGGAATCTTTACCTTTACTTTTATACTCTTTCTAGGGCCTCAGCAATTTTTTTAAATATTGTGATGAGCAGAACTGGATGCAGACTCCAAATGAGGTCCCACTAGATTGGTATAAAGCAGTACTATCACTTCTCATGATCTTGATGCTATCCCTCTCTTGATACAGTCCAGGACTGCGTTGACCTTTTGGGCAGCTGCAGCACACTTCTGGCTCATACTCCAGCAATGCTCCATCAGGACCCCTCAAGCCCTCTCACAGGTGC
Organism: Bungarus multicinctus; assembly: GCA_023653725.1. Taxonomy (NCBI): domain Eukaryota; kingdom Metazoa; phylum Chordata; class Lepidosauria; order Squamata; family Elapidae; genus Bungarus; species Bungarus multicinctus. The sequence continues at coordinate 133,074,408 of CM042842.1, read as the reverse complement.
TACCGTTGAGCCAGGTGCACTTTTGAGCGGCATTTTTGTGTGGACAGCTTCCCGGGTGGAAAGCTGAGATGCTTTCTTGTCCTTGCATATCTCTTGTCAACTTGTAAAGCATTCCTATGCCTGTTTTCGAGTTGCCATAAACAGGGGGAGCAGAACCTGAAGGAGCAGTACGGCATTGGATCGGGACGCATTGCGCACAGTCACTTCTGCCCTCGTCACCTACCACCTAGACTATTGCAATGCTCTCTACATGGAGCTCCCCTTGAAGAGCATCCAGAGGCTTCCACTGGTGCAGAGTGCGGCCGCGCAGGTGATCTTGGGGGGTTTCTCGGAGCTCCCATGTTACACCGCTCCTGCGCGAGCTGCACTGGCTTCCGGTGGCCTTCCGGGTGCGATTCAAAGTGTTGGTGACCATCTTTAAAGCGCTCCATGGCTTGGGACCCGGGTACTTGTGGGACCGCCTACTGCCACCATTGGCCTCCCGCCGGCCAGTGCGCTCCCACAGGGTGGGCCTCCTCAGGGTGCCACCAGCTGGACAATGTCGGCTGGCGGCCCCGAGGGTGCAGGTCTTCTCTGTGGGAGCACCCTCCCTCTGGAACGAATTATCTCCAGAAATGCGAGCCATTGCTGACCTGCGAGCCTTCCGGCGCGCACTAAAAACCCACCTTTTCCAACAGGCTGGTCTGGCCTAACATTATGAGAAGGGTCTTAAATTTTTAATTCAATTTTAAAATTTTTATGGGGTTTTATTGGCTTCAGCCATTTATTTAATAACTTTTATTTATTTATTTGTTTAAACTTCTATACCGCCCCCTCTCCCAAAAAAGGGACTCGGGGCGGTGTACAGCCTACTAAAACATACAAAATATACAATAAATACAGTTAAAAATAAATTAAATAATTTAATCCGGCTGTCTAATTTAGATTCAATTTAAAAGTTAAAAACAAAAAAAAACTAAAAACCCCAATTAAAATTTAATTAAAAACCTAAAACACAGTTACTGGGCCAGGCCGGCCTGATTAAAAAATAAAGTTTTCACCGCGCGCCGGAAGGTCAGGATATCCGTCATAGACCGTATCTCCGGGGGAAGATCATTCCATAGGGAGGGAGCCCCCACAGAGAAAGCCCGAACTCTCGGGGCCGTCAGCCGACAACGGCTAGGTGGCGGTACCCCAAGCAGGGCAACCCTGTGGGAGCGTACTGGGCGGCGGGAGGTTGACGATGGCAGCAGGCGGTCCCGTAAGTACCCAGGTCCCGAGCCATGGAGCGCTTTAAATACCATCAGTACCACCTTGAATCGAATCCGGTAGGCCACAGGGAGCCAGTGCAGCCTGCGAAGCAGCGGAGTAACGTGGGAGCTCCGAGGGGCACCCACAAGCACTCGCGCGGCTGCATTCTGGACCAGCTGTAACCTCCGGAGACTCTTCAAGGGGAGCCCCATGTAGAGAGCATTGCAATAATCCAGGCGGGAAATGACGAGGGCGGACGTGACTGTGCGAAGTGCGCCCAGATCCAGAAAGGGCCGCAACTGGTAAATCAGACGTATCTGATAAAAAGCCCCCCTGGCGACGGCTGCAATATGCTCTTCTAAAGACAGCCGCACATCCAGGAGGACACCCAGATTGCGCGCCCTTTCCACGGGGGTCAAAACCTCTCCCCCCACGGCCAGCGAAGGGACCAGCTGGCTGTATCTGGGCGCAGGAAACCACAGCCACTCGGTTTTAGTCGGGTTGAGCCGGAGCCTGTTACGACCCATCCAACTCCGCACGGCCTCCAGGCACCAGGACATCACTTCGACAGCTTCGTTGGGGTGGCCCGGGGTGGAGATGTACAGCTGAGTATCATCAGCGTACTGATGGAACTCCACCCCGAAGCCACGGATGATCTCACCCAGCGGCTCCACATAAATGTTGAACAGCAGGGGCGAGAGCACCGACCCCTGAGGAACCCCACATAGTAGGGGCCTCGGGGCCGACCTCTGCCCCCCTGTCAACACACATTGCGAACGGTCGGAGAGGAAGGAGGTGAACCACCGTAACACGGTGCCCCCCACTCCTAACCCCTCCAACCGCCGCAATAGGATACTGTGGTCGACAGTATCAAAAGCCGCTGAGAGATCTAATAGGACCAGGACAGAGGAACAACCCCTGTCCCGAGCCCTCCAGAGATCATCAACCAACGCGACCAAAGCCGTCTCCGTGCTGTGCCCGGGCCTGAAACCCGATTGGAGGGGGTCAAGATAACTCGCTTCATCCAGGCACTGCGGGAGCTGACGTGCCACCACACTCTCAACAACCTTCGCAACAAAACGAAGGTTGGAGACGGGACGATAATTTGATAACAGTGCTGGGTCCAGGGACGGTTTCTTGAGGAGGGGCCGCACCACCGCCTCTTTCAAGGCAGCAGGTAGCAGCCCCTCTCTCAAGGAAGCGTTTATAATACCCTGGAACCAGCCTCGTGTCACCTCCCGAGTGGCCAAAACCAGCCAGGAGGGACACGGGTCCAACAAACAGGTGGTGGCATTAAGCCCCCCCAGTATCCTGTCCACATCCTCTAAAGTAACAGGGTCGAACTCAACCCAACCAACTCCACCGATATCCACCCCCACCCCCCCACCCGGAGATGGCCAGTCGGAGTCCAGTTCGCTCCGGATCTGAGCGATTTTGTCCTGCAGAAACCTAGAAAACTCCTCAGCCCGTCCCTGTAAGGGGTCCTCCCGCGCTCCCACCTCCAGGAGGGAGCGGGTCACCCTAAACAGGGCGGCTGGGCGGTTTTCCGCGGACGCGATAAGGGTGGAGAGGTAAGACCTCCTCGCCATCCTTATTGCCACTAGATACGTCTTAATATAAGAACGCAGTAGTGTTCGGTCAGACCCAGAGTGGCTGGACCTCCAACTGCTCTCTAGGCGTCTTTTCCGGCGCTTCATTTCCCTTAGCTCCTCAGAAAACCAAGGAGCCAGATGGGATCGGCACCGGGTCAGAGGCCGCAAGGGCACGACTCGGTCAAGGGCCCCAGCAGCCACCCTATCCCAGGTGGCGACCAAGCCCTCAACCGAGTCATGTGAATGAGCTTCGGGAAATGGCCCAAGCTCCGTCAGGAACCTATCAGGGTCCATCAGGCGCCTGGGGCGGTACCATTTTAATGGCCCCGCCTCCCTGCGGTCAGGGGGCGCGGAACGGAAGTCGAGCTTCAGGAGCGAGTGATCCGTCCATGACAGGGGTTCCACAACTATATCCCCTATACCCAGATCACTCTGCCACTGATCAGAGACAAAAACCAAATCCAAGGTGTGACCTCCCACGTGAGTAGGGTCCTGAATTAACTGGGTCAGGCCCATGGCCGTCATGGAAGCCATGAACTCCTGGGCAATCCCCGAGGTACCGCCGGCAGATGGCAGGTTGAAATCCCCCATGACCATAAGCCTGGGGGTCCCAACCGCCACGCCAGCTATAACCTCAAGGAGCTCAAGCAGGGCCGCTGCCGCATAGCAGGGAGCCAGGTATGCGACCAGCAAGCCCACCTGAACCGTGGAACCGAACTTCACGAAAAGGAGCTCACACCCGGTCGTCTGAGATACAGTGGCCTCCCTCGGACACAGATCCTCCTTAATAACTACCGCGACCCCCCCTCCCCTCCCCTGGGCCCTCGGCCGATGAAAAACCCGAAACCCGGCTGGGCACATCTCCACCAGAGGGACTCCCCCCTCTTGGCCCAGCCAGGTCTCGGTAACTCCCACCAGGTCCGCGCCCCCCTCACAGATCAAATCATGGATGAGGGGGGCTTTATTAGCGACGGACCTGGCGTTACACAGCATCAGCCGAAGGCCCAGGGCCCGATTGCTCAAACCCCCTGGGGAACGGGAGATGACAAGGGGGTCGGAGCGCACCACAGCAAGTAAACAGCGGGGGCGCGCTCCCAACACAGAATGTGGCCCCCTACAACCACCAAATCTGCCCCTCCCGCTCATCGTATCAATCGATTTAATTCCACCCTCCCCAATGACCCCCCCCATCCTTAATACAGTCCTGTCCGGATTATGACTCTCCCGGCCACGCTCCACCCCCGGCCTGGTCCCAGCCTCCGGCGAGTTGTCCCCCAACACCCGCCCGGACCTACCTAACCCCCTTAAAAACCTAGCTAAAAATTTAATCAAACACCTCCCCCTCCCACGTTTCTTAAAAGCCCACCATCTCTCCGGATTCCATAATCCGTCCTTGAGATGGGCCCTCGAGAGAGTAGAGGGCCATTCCTGAGACAGGGGGACATGTCTCAGGGCCCATAGATCACTCATAGAATAAGATGTCCCGGGCTGGGTCTTCTCCTTTCGTTGGCCAATTCCAAGTCCAGGCCGGCCCTGCCGCCTCCAAACGGATGAAAATCGTGAGGGCCATCCTCCATCCTCGGCTTCAGCTATAGGGGCAGCTCTCCGGCCCCAGCTCCGGCAACAGCCACAGTCCACCAGTCGTCCCGGCTCCAACCGTGGCGGCCATCCTCCGGCCTCAACTCCAGCCGCCCGGACCACGGAGACGACTCCAACTTCAGCTGGGGCCCCTACAATGGCCCCAGCCCCAGCTCCAGCGGCAGTCCTCCAGCCGCCACAGCGACAGTCCTCCGGCCGCCCCGGCAGCTGTCCCTCGAGTCCAGTTCCAGCCGCCCGAAACGCAGCGGCAAATCTTTTAAATTTATTGTAACTTTTCTAATTGTATGTTTTATTATGGTTGTTCACCGCCCCGAGTCCCTTTTTGGGAGAGGGGGGCGGTATATAAATTAGATAAAATAAAATAAAATAAATAAGTATATTCCATGCTTATCTTACAAAGATTGTAGCCTAGGCTACTGGATCTTCTGCTCAGGAAAATCCTTCATTGGAGAATGCGATTAATGACACACCCAGGGGTGGGGGGACATAGAGTCACAGGTGTCCATAAATTACATGTGGCAGAATTGGCTTCATATGGCTCAATGCCAACATGTTGCTCCTAATAAATCCTTTGGATTCTTTAGAAGATTGGTTCAAGGCTTCTGATTTAATTAGGGCAATTGTTGGAACCCTGACATTTCCTTTTTTAGAGGTCAAGCGTGGTGTTGGTGTGAAGGCCCAGGATCCAGAATCTTTACCTTGCTTTCCATGATTCTCTTGAAAGCTGATTCAACCTTGCTTTGAAAGAGGTTATACAGCCACCTGTAAAAGCAAAGACCACACAGATGAGGCTCATGGTGCATAGCTTGGTGAATTGACCCTCAAAAGCCTCCGTGGCTTCTTCGAGAGTTTAGAAAAAAAACGAGAATATTTCCTGTTTCTCTTCCTCATCCTTGATTGTTTTTTTAACATCTAAAGGGGTTCCGTTGACATAGAAGCAGAGTGTCAACTCGTAAAGCATTCCTATGCCTGTTATAGAGTTGCCATAAAAGGGGGGGGGAATCTGAAGGAGCAGTGTGGCAGTTTAAAAACCAGAAATACATTCCAACACTTATTTTACAAAGATTGCAGCTAAGCTACTGGATCTTCTGCCCATGAAAATCCTTAATTGGAGGATGTGATTGATGACACCCAGCCTGTGAATGTGCTTAGTTGGAGAATCTGATTCATGACACACCCAGGGGTGAGGGGGGAAACAGGGTCACAGGTGACTGTAAGTTGCGTATGCCAGAGTTGACTTCATACAGGTTAATGCTGGGCATGTTGGTTTCTTTTGATATTCAGCCAATTCGGATTGGTTCTATGAGAGTGAAGCACACTATCATAGAACCAGTAGGAAAAAATTTGGAATCCCACCTCTGCATAGAAGACCCTATGGAGTTGAGGGCCATCTGATATTTCTAGAACAACAGAATCATGAGAGACACCAGGACCATTTGAAGGACAATGTTAGGGTTCCAGCAAACCTCCATTCCAATCAATAACTCCAAGACAGACATATCTCAAAGGTTCCTTTATTTGGATGGTAAATTGGCACAAAGATTGATTTACTAAGATAGTAACTGGCACAACTGTGGAATCCCGAATCTGAAAGTTTTCGGGCTTCCTTGCAATTTTTCAAAACTACAAATCCACCCCCCCCTTGGCTGTCATCACATCCCATGGCCCAATCACCATCCGTCCTAAAGTAAGATCCTCATTTGATTCTGCGCCACACTCAACGACCTTGGAGTAACAAAAGGATTTTATTTTGTCTACTTAGAGCTACTCAATTGAAATCCCCCTTCTCCCACTTTTCTCAGGCTTGTGTTAGCATGGCAGTATTGACTCTCAAAATGACTTCCAAAGCTGACAGACAAGACCATGTGAAGGTTATGCTTAGTGTGATGGTTTGTTAGGCATCAAATGGACCTTTCTAAAATGTTCACTCTGATCTCCACAAGGGAATATTTTCCATCTCTCTGTTGGCCTGATAGTTAACATTTATAAGCAGTGCCATCTGAATGACACGTCCTGGAAATAATTGGACTGTGGGGTCTTGGATTGCTGGTGAGATGCTCTTTGCTCTTTTAGTTTCCTTTTTGGCTTTTTGATCGGCTCTTTCGAATAGTATGTAAATGCTGCTTATCTCTATGTGCCTGTCGATGGTTGATTTGTCTGAGTGCCAGGCTTCCTTCAACGTTCAGCCATCAACGGGCACATAGAGAAAAAGAGCCTCTACATACCATTTAAAGAGGACAATGAGAAAAGCAAAAGAAAAGAAACAGAATAAGACCAAAAGCATTGCTCACCACCAATCCACAACCAAGTAAGCAAAGATTAACACCAAGATTAACACTAAACCAACAATCGCTAACTAACTTTAGCAAACGATACCCCAATCAAGAAACTACTAACTAACAGACAGTACAGAATAACAGAGCTGGAAGGAGCCTTGCCTGATCTTTCTTTGACTGGGTAGAGCAGTCTGATTTTTCCTCTTCAAATTGGGTTGAATCTAACCACATCACAGGCTGGATCCGGCCCCTGGGCTTTGAGTTTGACATCCTGGTATAGGATCTTCTGCCATGAGTAGGGGGTTGGATTAGATGACCTCCAAGGTCCTCTCCAATCCTTTTAATCTATGTTCTATCTATGTTCTAAATAAATCATGTTTAACCTTACTTCAGACCTTCCGCTTCCCTGGGAAGAAGGATGATGCTATTGTGAGAGGTAGATGTTCATGTGAGGAACCCTCTATGAACATTAACGAAAATCAACCTACTCCCATTTGCCAGAAATATCGATGTCGACATTGGAAATGTGGGTGTTGCAATCCAAGGTGGTAACCGTTGGTCTCCCAGTGTCATCACTCCCTAGCTTCAAGCCCACAGAGATGGAGATGCCATCAACCTTCAGTTCAAAGGGGCCGTTGTCCTTCCTGGTAGGAGACACAATATAACAGAAGCATTCACAAAAATCTCAGTCTCTTGAGTGATGACGAAGGCAGCAGGGTAAGGATGGGCTGAAAAAGGTACTCCTACCACTCAGTTCCTCCTTGTGTCCCCACCTACTGCTCAAACTGATAGTATCACCTTTGACAACAGGGCATGACCTTTGAGGACTCCAACAGTCATCTAAAGGCCAATATCTATTTATTTATTAAATTGATTTGCCACCCATCTCACTATCCAGAGGCTTACAATGGCAAAAAGAAGAAGTATAAAAGAATTAAAATTAACAAGAAGTCAATAAAAGTAAAAAGCAAGGTGGGCTTTTGTCTCTCACTCAACCAACCAACTCATCTAACTCATTTAGCTCACTCAACTCAACCAACTTATCAACTTATGCAACTCAACCAACTCATTCAACCCACTTAACCAACCAATTTATCCAACTCATTCAATTCAACCAACCAACCAACTCATTCAACTCAACCTACTAATCAACCTATGCAACTCAACCCACCAACCAACCAATTCATCCTACTCACTTAACCAACCAACCAACTCATCCAACTGAACCAACCAATCTATTCATTCAAGTCACTCAACCAACCAATGCCTCCCACCAATATTGGATGAGCCCTCTGGAGACCTGAAGAACTACATCTGAGGATTTCTTCTGGACTTGGTCCCACCTGGAAAGGCAAGACCTTGACCATGTACTGACTTCATCCCATGCTGTACATGAGGCTGAATTTCCAGATGTTACAGAGGTTCAACTGGTAAATAATTAAGGGGCATTGGCAAGCTCATAGAAGTGATGTGGGAGTTTTTCTGAACCAACAGAAAAAGGTAAGGAGCAATGCGACTCACAACCAACGTTTCTTCAGCTCCCAACGGCCGGTCATTTCAGCCAAAGCATTGCTGATGGAGACCCTGAGGCCCTGGCCCGGCATGGGTTCAATTGTTGAGTGGAACAGCTCGAACCGACGAATGTTCAGACTGCAAATAAGGATAGAGAAAAGAAAAAGCTTTTGAGTTTCTGAGGTGAGTGTCTGGGCTCAATTTTGCCCGCAGTGTGTTCAACCAGGTCCATTTAAAGACCCGGTTACATACAGACAATGTGCTAAATTCCGTTAGGTGTCGATGTGAGAATCTCTGCATGCATACAATTTGTTAAATTTGTGTGTCAAAATGAGAAAATGCAAAACCAGGAAATGGAGTAATCCATCAAGCAGATCTAGTAGGAACCTCAAGTTCACCAAGAGGTTTTATCTCTCAAGGAGTGTTCTTCAAGGAAGACCAAGCAGGACTCACTGAGGGGCTCTCAGCTTGGGGATTACAAGTGGTCCTTGACTTATGACCACAACTGACCTCAAAAATTATGTTAAGTGAGACATTTTGTTATGTGAGTTTTGCCCCGTTTTATGACCTTTCTTGCCACAGCTGTTAAGGGAGTCATCACAGGTGTTAAATTTTCCTTGAAGATGTTTGGCTTCTCACCCAAGGAGCTTCTTCAGCTCTGACTAGGATGGTAGAGAAGGGAAGGATTGATGCTCCTTGCAGACAGCTGGTCATTTGCATCCTTTTAGAGGGTCGTTGAGGCCACTTGGAGATTTATCTGTGTCCTCAGAGTCACCTGACTGGTGCAAATGCATGAAAATATCTGGAGAAAACATCCTGAAGCCAAGAAGGCTCCACAACCTGGACTGCCATCTGTCAGAAATGGTATAAGGTCTCCTGCTTGGGGGGGTTGGACTAGATGACCTCTAAGGTCCCTTCCAACTCTGTTAACCTGTTATACGTCTGCAAACAGCAGCTGCTGCCCCATTTGGAGGCTCTGAGAGATTCACCTGGACATCCCAAGTCTTAAAAGAGAAAAAAACAGCCTCACCTGTAAAACTTGTAGTTGACATTTCCTATCATTTTAACTCTGTAGGAGCCAGAGAATTCGAGCAGGGTGATGGTAGGCAAGTCCTTTTGCAAGGTTGCAACTCCCTCTTGGCATGCTGGAACAAAATGGGTAACTTATGTGCTGGTAGGTTTGGGGTTTTTTTACTCCTTTATCACTTCCTCATTCTTTTTTTAAGATGAAATGTGTCATGAGATCCTGGGTGTTCTCTGAACTAAGTGGTTTTCTTGCAGATGTTTTATTACCCAACTAGGGAACACCATCAGTGCTAGAAGAGATAACTTCTCTGCCTTTCACTAGCACTGATGATATTCCCTAGCTGGGTCATGAAATGTCTGCAAGAAAAGAACTGAGCTGAGAGAGCACCAGGGACCTCATAGTTGTCCTCCTCCTCTTCCTCTTAGTCCTCCTCCTCCACTCCACATCCCCTCCTCGCTTCTAACATTGATGATGTTCCCTAGTTGGGCTATGAAACATCTGCAAGAAAACCACCCAGCTCGGACAGCACCAAGAACCCCAAAGTCATTGTCCTCCTCCTCCTCCTCCTCCTCCTCCTCCTCCTCCTCCTCCTCCTCCTCCTCCTCCTCTTCCCCCTCGCTTCTAACATTGATGATGTTCCCTACTTGCATCATGAAACATCTGCAAGAAAACCACCCAGTTCAGACAGTACCAAGAACCCCAAAGTCATTGTCCTCCTCCTCCTCCTCCTCCTCCTCCTCCTCCTCCTCCTCCTCCTCTTCCCCCTTGTTTCTAACATTGATGATGTTCCCTACTTGCATCATGAAACATCTGCAAGAAAACCACCCAGTTCAGACAGTACCAAGAACCCCAAAGTCATTGTCCTCCTCCTCCTCCTCCTCCTCCTCCTCCTCCTCCTCCTCCTCCTCCTTCTCTTCTTCCCCCTCGCTTCTAACATTGATGATGTTCCCTACTTGCATCATGAAACATCTGCAAGAAAACCACCCAGTTCAGACAGTACCAAGAACCCCAAAGTCATTGTCCTCCTCCTCCTCCTCCTCCTCCTCCTCCTCCTCCTCCTCCTCCTCCTCCTCTTCCCCCTTGTTTCTAACATTGATGATGTTCCCTACTTGCATCATGAAACGTCTGCAAGAAAACCACCCAGTTCAGAAAGCACCAAGGACCACACAGTCTTTCTCTTTCGCTTCCTCCTCCTCCCCCATCTCTCTCCAAACCCCACTCCCTTCTATCACTGATGATGTTCCCTAGTTGGGTCATGAGACGTCTGCAAGGAAACCACCCAGCTCCAAGAGCACCAAGGACCCCACATTATTCTCTTCTTTGGTGTCTTTTTTAAAAAACCAGTGGCAGCTCAATGTGGTAGAAGTCACCACTCCCTGCAGGGACTTCTCTCTCAAGCCGTTGTGCCCCTCTGCCCAACGGTGGGCCAGTTGTATCTTGATTCATCCCATGTCAAAAGAATCTCCTGTTGGCTACAAGCAACTTCATGGTTCTTTTTACATAGGTTGCAACACAGATAAAAAGGATTTGGGATTTCCATCACGCATAGCAACTACCTCCTTCTTGGATCACCACCAGATTGTACCCTGTGTTTGCAATCAGTCCGTCACAAGTAAATGGTGTGTCAGGTTTCCAAGTGATGAAATCCATTTTAAAAAGAAAAGAACAAAGTCCATCTTGCAAGACAATTTCTTTTTTTTAGGAAAGCATCAAATTGGCAAATTCCATGGTAATTCCAGATCTGACACAACCCGAAATTACCCCACAATATTAGAAGTTAGAAACAATCCCCAAAAGTCACATTCTCCAATAGACAATGTACAAATCTGGCCATTTCATGGCACCATGGCTGTGGTTTCCGGCGTCCCGATATAGCCAGATTATTCCATCGCTGGCTATTGGGGGTGAGATTTTGCCCCCTTCAGAGGGGGCTCGCAATCTAGGTGTCCTCCTGGATGTACGGCTGTCTTTGGAAGACCACATTACGACCGTCTCCAGGGGGGTGTTTCATCAGGTTCGCCTGATCCGCCAGATGCAGCCCTTTCTGGATCGGGATGCCTTACACACAGTCACTCATGCCCTGGTCACCTCCCGACTGGACTACTGTAACGCCCTCTACATGGGGCTCCCGAATGGGAGCATCCGGAGGCTTCAACTGGTACAGAATGCGGCCGCGCAGGTGGTTATGGGGGCGTCAAGGTTCTCTCACGCGACGCCCCTCCTGCGCAAGCTGCATTGGTTGCCAGTGGCCTTTCGGGTGCGCTTTAAGATTTTGGTGTTAACTTTTAAAGCGCTCCATGGCATCGGACCAGGATATTTACAAGACCGCATTCTGCCAGTTTCCTCTCACCATCCGGTGCGCTCCCACAGGGAGGATCTCCTGCGGGTCTCGTCGGCATCTATGTGCCGGCTGGTGACCCCGAGGAATAGGGCCTTCTCTGTGGGGGCGTCTGCCCTCTGGAATGGGTTGCCTCCGGAGTTATGTACAGCCACGAACCTGGGGACCTTCAGGCGTGCCTTGAAAACCTGGCTCTTTGACCAGGCCGACTTGGGCTGATTTTAGATTTGGGTATTTTAATTTTTATATTAAATTTTAGGGTTTTAGGGTGGGGTTTTAATTGTTTTCAGCCATGGCCTTTAGTTTAATTTAGTTTTAACTTTTCACATATTTATTGTTTTAATTGTATGGCTGTGCACCGCTCCGAGTCCTTCAGGAGAGGAGCGGTATATAAATAAATATTTATTATTATTATTATTATTATTATTATTATTATTATTATTATTATTATTATTATTATTATTATTATTATTATTATTATATTTTAAGAGGGCCGTTTTTTCTAAAAAAAAAAATAACCTACCAAACCTTGGCTCTTTTTTGAGAGAGAGGCATAGTTTGTTAGAGATCAAGCCAGGGTTGGGCAGCTAATGTTATGGTTGGTTTGGCAAACTCATCAAGGAGAGAAGCAACCTGGAATTAAGGAGAAACTTCCCAACTGTGAGGACAATTAACCAGTGGAATTGCTTGCCACCAGAAGTTGTGGATGCTCCATCACCGGAGGTTTTTAAGAGGAGACTGGGCAGCCATTGGTCTGAAGTGGTGTAGGGCTTCCTGTCTAAGCGGGGGGTTGGACTAGAAGACCTCCAAGGTCCCTTCCAGCTCTGTTCTGAATTGAATAATCTAATGAAAAGAGGCGCTAGGGGTGACCTGATGGCATTTTCAATATTTGAAGGGCTGTCACAGAGAAGAGAGGGGGTCATTCTCCACAGGCAGGACAAGGAGCAACAGATGGAAGCTGGTCAAAGAAAGATCCAACGGAGAATTAAGGAGGAATTTTCGGGCAGTGAGAAACAACCAACCAGTGGAACAGAAGTTGTCTTCAGGAGCTGTGGGTGCTCCAACATTGGAGGCTTTCAAGAAGAGATTGGACAGCCATTGGTCAGGAATGACATAGAACCTCCTGCCTGAGCAGAGGGTTAGACTAGAAGACCTCCAAGGTCCCTTCCAACTATTCTAAATGAATCACTTTTGGGTCACACCCCCCCCCCCCCGTTCTCCTTGCTCCCCACCCGTTGTCCGATGGTTGGATATGGGGCAGAGAAGGGGCTCCAGTGGAAAGAACAGCGGGGTACCTACCATAGTCCAATCCCTTCTTGGTGATCCTGCCTGCAAAACCTGGGTTTACGCTCTCAGAGGAGGGCAGGAACCAGCAAATCCCAAGCACCAAGAGGCTTCCCCTACGCATCTTCACACCTCCAAACTCGTGGAGACCTTCTGCTCAGACCAGGATGGGTGTCTGGAGTCGCCCTGCCGCTGGGTGCTTCTAATGCAGAGAAAGAGGAAGCAAACTCTCCCCCCTGCCAGCTTTGAGAAGAAGCAGGAAGCTGCACTCTCGTTCCGGAAAGAGGCTTTCTCTGGTTGACCCATTGCCCTCCAGAAGGGGGACAATGTCCAGTGGCTGCTTGGACATTGCCATCCCGTGACTCACCACAGAGATTTATTTATTTATAATCGTATTTCTATACCGCTCCCTCTCCGAAAAGGGACTCGGGGCGGTGTACAGCCTAATAAATACATAAAATACAGAGATATAAAATTAAATAGAATTTAAAACCAAATTAAACATGAGTATGGCTGCATCCCAAAAATTTTAAAATAAGTTAAAATTTAAAAACCCTATAGATTGTGGCTTGGATGCTCAGGGTGACGCCGGTTGGATAGAAAGCAAACATCAGAGCATGTTTAGAATAGAACAGAAGAACCGAGTTGGAAGGGACCTTGGAGGTCTTCTAGTCCAACCCCTGCTCAGGCAGGAATCCCTATCCCATTTCAGGCAAATGGTCACCTAGTCTCTTCCTTTAAAACTTCCATTGTTGGAATAGAATGCCTTTATTGTCACTGCGTTCCACGGATACAATGAAATTTGAAAGCTACTCCAGCACAGTGCCCCAAACACCACATCACAATCACACTACAAAGGATTTAAAAAGTAAAATAATTAAAGTAATAATAATAATAACAACAACAATAATAATAATAATAGGACTAAATCACAAATGCGCTGTTTGATTCAAGACAATTACTACCTTGGAAAAGAAACTATTTCTCAATCTATTAGTCCTCATTTTAAGACACCTATAACGCCCCCCTGATGGTGAAGTTGGAGCATTCACAACTTCTGGAGGCAAGTTATTTGATGGATTAATTGTTCCCCATTATCATATAATTCCTCCTTAGTTCCAGGTCGCTTCTCTCCTTGATGAGTTTCCACCTGTTGCTTCTTATCTTCCCTTCTGGTGCTTAGGAGAATAGCTTGTAGATGCCCTCTTCTTTGGGGCAGCCCCTCAAATATAGAATACTTTATAGAATAGAAGACTTTATTGGCCAAGTGTGATTGGACACACAAGGAATTTGTCTTGATGTAAATACTCTCAGTATACATAAAGAAGGAACATTCGTTAAGAATCAAGAATCATAATGTACAACACTTAATGATAGTCATAGGGTACAATCAACATCAAATCATACTAGGAAACAGAGGATACAAGCAACAAAGTTATAATCACAAGTGGGAGGGGATGGGTGATAAGGAGTGATGAGAAGATTAACAGTAATAGCAGTGTACACTTCGTAAATAGTTGAACAGTGTTGAGGGAATTATTTGTTTAGCAGAGTGAAGGCTTTCGGGAAAAAACTCTCCTTGTGTCTAGTTGTTCTGGTGCACAATGCTCTATAATGTCATTTTGAGGGAAGGAGTTGAAACAGTTTATGTCCAGGATGTGAGGGGTCTGTAAATATTTTCACAGCCCTCTTTTTGACTCGTGCAGGATAAAGGTCCTCCATGGAAGGCAGGTTGGTAGCAATTCTTTTTTCTGCAGTCCCAATTATCCTCTGGAGTCTGTGTCTGTCCTGTTGGGTTGCAGAACGAAACCAGACAGTGATAGAGGTGCAGATGACAGACTCCATCATTCCTCTGTAGAACTGGATCAGCAGCTACTTGGGCACTTTGAGCTTTCTGAATTGGCGCAGAAAAAACATTCTTTGTTGTGCTTTTTTGATGATGTTTTTGATGTTAGGTGTCCATTTTAGGTCATGTGATATAGTAGAACCTAGAAATTTGAAGGTGTCTACTGATGATACTGTGTTGTCTAGTATTGTTAGAGGTGATAGTATAGGAGGGTTTCTTCTAAAGTCTACCACCATTTGTATGGTTTTGAGTGTGTTCAGTTCCAGATTGTTCCGGTTACACCACGAGGCAAGTTGTATAACTTTCTGTCTGTATGCAGATTCATCGTTGTCTCGAATGAGACCAATCACTGTTGTGTCACCTGCAAACTTCAGTATTTTAACAGATGGATTGTTTGAGATGCAGTCATTGGTATATAGGGAGAAGTGGCCCCTGTGCTGATTGTACAGATATCGGATGTGATTTTGCCTAGCTTCACCTGCTGCTTCCTGTCTGTTAGCAAGCTTATGATCCACTTACAAGTGTGTTCAGGTACTGCTAGTTGGTTTAGTTTACTTAGAAGAGTGTCTGGAATGATGGTATTGAATGCTGAACTGAAGTCTACAAAGAGGACCCTTGCATAGGTATTTGGAGATTCGAGGTATTGTAGGATGTAGTGCAGAGCCATGTGAACAGCATCCTTTGTCGATCTATTTGCTCGGTATGCAAACTGCATGGGATCTAACAGCAGATCTGTGATGGTTTTCAGGTGGGACAGCACAAGCCTTTCAAAGATTTTCATAACTACAGATGTTAGAGCAACTGGTCTGTAGTGATTCAGTTCCTTGATGGAGGGCTTCTTTGGCACTGGGATGATGGTAGAACGTTTGAAGCAGGAAGGAACATAGCCCATCTCTAGTGATCTATTGAAGATTCGGGTGAAGATGGGGGCCAATTGCTCAGCACAGACTTTTAAGCAAGAAGGAGTTATCTTGTCTGGCCCTGGTGCTTTTCCTGGCTTTTGTCTGTGTAATAGATGTTGCACTTCTTTTTCTGTGATCACCAGAGGTTGTGAGCCCAATGGATTGAGGCCAATTGTAGCAGGCTTGTCTATTGTTGGTGTGTTTCAGGTGTGTGTTGTGGAGATAGATGGCTGTGGTTTCTTTTCAAACCTGCAGTAGAACAAATTCAAGTCATCTGCTAGTTGTTGATTTCCTTCTGCCTGGGAAGGTTTGCTGAAGCCAGTGATTTTTTTAAGAGTTTTCTACATGTTTGCTGGTTCATTTGTTGAGAATTGGTTCTTTAATTTTTCAGAGTAGCTTCTTTTTGCTGCTCTGATCTCTCTTGTTAATATGTTTCTGGCCTGGTTGTATAGCATTCTGTCACCTTTTCTGTAGGCTTCCTCTTTGGAACGACATAGCTGCTTAAGTTTAGCTGTGAACCAAGGTTTATTGTTACTATATATTTTCAGGTTCCTTGTTGGTACACATAAGTCTTCGCAGAAGCTAACATATGATGTTATAGTATCTGTGAGCTCATCTAGGTCTGCAGAGGCATCTTCAAAAACATTCCAATCAGTGCAATCAAGGCAGGCCTGGAGTTTCAGCTTTGCCTCATCCGACCAAGTCCTCACTGATTTAATTGTTGGTTTAATGGTTTTAAGTCTTTGTCTGTAGGAAGGAACAAGGTGAATTATGCAGTGGCCAGAGTGTCCCACAGCTGCTCGTGGTAAAGAGCTATAAGCATCTTTTACTGTTGTGTAGCAGTGGTCTAAAGTATTTTTGCCTCTGGTGGGACAATTTACATGCTGGAAATATTTTGGGAGCTCTTTCCTTAAATTTGCTTGATTGAAATCTCCTAAAATGATGGGAAGGGAACCTGGGTGTTTGGCTTCAGCCTCCATAATTTGATCAGCAAGAGTTCCTAATGCCTTGTTTACACAGGCTTGTGGAGGAACATACACAGCTATTAGGAGAAATGAGGAGAACTCACATGGAGAGTAAAATGGCTTGCAGTTGATGTGTAAAGACTCTAAGTTTTCATCACAAAACTTATATATTATAGTTATATCCTGAGACCAGCTGTTGTTGATATATAAACATAATCCTCCACCCTTTGGAATATTGGAAGATGCTCTCCTGCCTCCCCTGGTCCTTCTCTTCCCTGGACTAGCCAGGCCCAATTCTTGCAACCCTTCATCATATGTTTTAGCCTCCAGTCCCCTCATCATCCTGGTTGCTCTTCTCTGCACTCTTTCAAGAGTCTCAACATCTTTTTTATAGTGTGGTGACCAAAACTGGACACAAGATTCTAAACGTGACCTTACCAAGGCCATACAATGTCGTATTAACACTTCACGTGATCTTGATCATTGTAAAGTGGTCATTGTATAAGATTGCCAGTAGAATATAGAATAACCGAGTTGAAAGGGACCTTGGAGGTCTTCTAGTCCAACCCCCTGCTCAAGCAGGAGATGCTATGCCATGCCAGACAAATGGCTGTCCATTCTTTTCTTAGTTTAGTTTAGTTTAGTTTAGTCATTATCATCATTGTACCTCATACAACGAAATCAAACACTGTCTTCAGTGCACGTCATGACCATGAAAATAAACACAAACACACATCCTTCACCCTCCACACATTGAATTGAAAACCCCAACTCCGCACCAACACTGCACTGTGCAGTAGAATTCAACAGAGTTACTGCCCTGGGATGGAAACTGTTTTTCAGCCTATTTGTCTTCGTTTTTAAAAAACTCAACTGTTGGACTACCCACAACTTCCACTGGCCAATTCTTAGAAAATTAGGAAATTCCTCCTTGGTTCTAGCAATACTTCACCAAAGGACTTCACCAATGTCAAGAGTTCCACAATTCTTCACGACAGGACCCAACGCCGAAGATCTCCTCCTCTGAAGATCCTGTCTGGATCCCATTTACTTCTCCAGAACTTTTAATACAAGGATGGAGACACCCATCCTATGAACCATTCATCTAGAATGGTCTAGCTAGGGCAGGAGTCGGCAACCCGTGGCTCTGGAGCCACATGTGGCTCTTTCATCCCTTTGCTGTGGCTCCCTGTTGCCGGTCAGCACCACAATTTTGAGAGGAGTTTCCAGTTGGTGGTGTGGGAAGCATGGTGCGTCAGGAGGAGACTTTATGGCAAGGGGCGAGTTTTCTGGTTGGCTTCACAATTAATAGGGCTTTGGGCTAGGACAGGTAAAAGAAAAAGGATGCCAGACTAAGAGGAGACTCTATGGTGGAGGGAACCGGACTTCCGGTCAGCAGAGGAAGAAGGATGTCATGCTAGGAGGAGACTCTATGGTGGGGGGACCGGACTTCCGGTCAGCAGAGGAAAAAGGACACCATGTTAGGAGGAGACTCTATGGTGGGAGAACCGGACTTCTGGTCAGCTCCAGAATTGAACGTGGGGATTCCAGTTAGGACCTTTGTGGCTCTTTTGAGTGTTTAAGGTTGCCGACCCCTGAGCTAGGGGTCTCCTGCTTGGGCAGGGGGTTTGACTAAACCAGTGGTCTCCAACCAGTGGGCCAGGGACCACTGGTGGTCCAGGAGAAAATTTTGGTGGTCCACGGAGAAATGTCCCTCCCAAAGCGATTAATCCAGGCTGCACAGAAACACAAGGCTGCGCCGCCCACATGGGAACACAAAGTTTGGGTCGCTTGCATTGCGAACAACACGAGGTAGTGAGGGGAGGGGGGAAAGGGCGGAGGGGAGGAAACTTGCCCCACTTGCCCCATGTGCCTGGCCTGGCCACCGGGCTGCTTCTCTCTGCTTCTTCTGCTTTTGGCTGCATGCAAGGAAAGCAGCCAAAGTCTTTCTTTCTCTCCCCCAAACTCCACCAGAAATGAGTCTTTGGGACCCTGCAAGGCCTCCTGCTCCAAGAGGCTGCGCCAGTGCGACAAGTCTCACAAAGACTCATTTCTGGTGGAGTTTAGGGGAGAGAAAGAAAGACTTTTGCGGCTTCTGCTGCTTTCCTTTCACAAAGCCAAAAGTCTCTCTCTCTCTCTGTCTCTCCCCCCGAGAATGGAGTTGGAGACGGTATCCTGCAATCCCAAATAAAGAACGATCGTTCGGTAGGAAAATGGGGTGGGGGATTTTCCTGCAGACTTTTTTGGGGATTTTCCTAGGGTCTCCAGCCTGTGGGATTTAAAATGATGAGTTTGGTGGTCCCTGAGGTCCAAAAGGTTGGTGACCTCTGGACTAGATGACCTCCAGGGTCCCTTCCCACACTTCTCTTCTTCTTTTTGGAGAGAGGCCGGGTGGCATTGCACAAAACCCCCTGACCCAAAACTCCTGAGACAGGGAAGGCTGCACAGGGACGACCCGAAGCTTCGCCTTTTCTGCAAGAGGGGATTGCAAAACGTGCTTCTCAGCTGACGTGAGGAAAAGGGAAGGAAGTTGGTCTCTGATCAAGGGCTTCTCTGACCCTCCTTTTTTGGGAACAGGAGGGGAGTCTGTGGGATGCAGAAGAGGGTCAGGACTGACAGGCTAGCTAGCAGAAACAGGAAGTCCCAGAGAGCTTCTCCCCCTGCCTGGCAGGAAACAGTTGTTGGCTGAGCTTGCAAAGGTGGTTCCCCTTTTTAAAGTTGAGGCTCTTTCACCAAACTCAGCTCAGCTGAGGAAAAAGGTTTTCCTGCAAGCATGTCTTTGCATGTGTGTGAGAGAGAAACACACCAGCTCTTACAAACCCACACCCACACCCACATATCTGCTTGAGTTATCTGTGCTCTGTTTCTGCTTGCAAGGACAGAGCAAACTTGGTTAGAATGGATCAGAGTTAATCTGAGGTGTATCTTTACTTGTTCTGGAGCTCCAGGTTCTTTGGTTCATGTTTCATTGTTCTCTGGCAACCCAGCAAATGTGCAACTCAAGTTAAATTGGTCGTGTAAACACAGCTACTAAGTGATCCATAAATCCTTCCTTCCTTCCTTCCTTCCTTCCTTCCTTCCTTCCTTCCTTCCTTCCTTCCTTCCTTTCCTCTCTAAGACCCTAAAGTTTTGATTAAACTTAGAGAAGAAGCTTCAGGATATTATATTCTGAAAGTAATTCACATGTTCGCCCCAACAATGTAACCTGAGCTTGCACCCAGGATTCTGGGAGTGATCTAGGTGGGGGGTACCCATTTGGGGAAGGTTGGGGTGTAACAGAAGATAATCTTGGTAGGTCAGGGTTGAACTGTGGGGTCCTTGGGAGTCTCAGAACTGGGTTGTTTTCTTTCAGACATTTCATTACCCAACTAGGGATCATTATCAGTGCTAGAAGGCATGGGATTTGTGGAGAGGAGAAGGAGGAGGACGAGGAGGAGAAAAGAAGGAGAAAGAGGTCAGTGGAGTCTGTGGTGGTCTCTGAACTTGGTAGTTTTCTTGCAGACATTTCATGACCAAACTAGGCAACATTATCAGTGCTACAAGGGAGAGAAATTTATGGAGAGGAGGAGGAGGAGGAGGAGGAGGAGGAGGAGAACGATTGTGGAATCCTTGATGCTCTCTGACCTTATCCTTTTTTTCTTGCAGATATTCATTACCCAACTAGGCAACATCATCTGAGCTATCATGAAACATCTGCAAGAAAACACCCCAGCTCAGAGACCACCAAGGGCCCCACTCCATTTACACGTTTCCTCCTGTGGAAAGTTAGCACACACCCCTCTCCTAGAAGAATGAAATATTCTAGGAAATGTTAAGAAGACAGACTATTTCCCCTAAAAGAGAAATAATTTATTTTTAAAGGAAACAGAAATTCTGCCCTAGCTCCCTGCCCCAAACAAATATTTTGGGGCCAGCTTATCTACAAGACGAAAGACCTCCAGGATGGTGGGATTATCCATTCAATAAGCCATTCAACCACAATAGGAATCGCCTTTCATTGCATCACCCAGCAAGCAGTGGTGGGATCCAAATTTTTTTACTACAGGTTCTGTGGGCATGGCTAGTTGGGCGTAGCTAGGTATGTATGACCATGTGATTGGGTGGGTGTTGCATTTTTTTGCAGCACCCCCCCTGCCCCTAGCCCATTTTTTGGGGCCTTCCTGGCCTCAGGGGAGCCTCCTGGGGGGCCATTTTTGCTCCCAGAAGGCTCCCCTGGGGCTCAGGAAGGAAAAGAAATGGAGCATAGGTAGGGGCACACAGCACCCCTCCACGCTCCATTTTGGGGCCTTCTGGGCCTCAGAGGAGCCTCCAGAGGGGGCATTTTTGCTCCCAGGAAGCTCCCCTGGGGCCCAGGAAAGCAAAAAATGGAGGAGGGGGCAGCGAAGCCTCCTGGACAAAGCAGTAAGAAGCGAGGGGAATTGTGGGAAGGTTAAAAAAAATACCTTAAGGAGTGGCTGGGTGGTCGAGCATTGGGCAGGTGGGGTGAGCGAGCATCAGGCATCAGGTGGGCAGGGAAAGCGAGCAAGCAGCAACTGGGCGACCGAGTTGGGGGCATGGCCAGCCAGAAGTTACTACCAGTTCGGCAACCCATGCCAAATCCTTGCTACCAGTTCATGTGAACCGGTGTGAACCGGCTGAATATTACCACTGCCAGCAAGGTTCCACTAAGCCTGGGACATAGACAACCTCAGCTATGACTGCATAGCCCCATGGGAGTCTGACTGCAACCAATAGGATACAGGCCTTTGCCACAGGAACAGGAAGCTCCAGTTCAACGCCCAAGAGAAGGTATAAATATATGTCTCTCTCCACTCCATGTGGTCTTCTATCCAGAATCACATATCCTTGGTGGTTCTGTTTCACCATTAAACCCAGGGGTGAGATTCAAAAATCCCAACAACCGGTTCGCTGCTGGGTGTGGCCTACTGGAATTTCTGAGAGGGCTGTTTTTGCCTTCCCCAGGGTCCGGAGACTTCCCTTGGGCTTCTGGGAGGGCGAAAACAACCTCTCCCAGGCTGCAGAGGCCCTCTGGAAGCCAGAAACAGGCCCATTTCCGGAACTTCCAGGAGGGACCCTGCACTTACCTGCATCCAAAACGGGCCACATGGAGACTCCTGGGAGGGGCGGGATGGGAGGGGCAGGACAGGACCAGCCAGTCGGTTCAACTACTGGTCCTGAACCAGCTGAATCCCACCTGTGATGAAACCATCCTTCCAGGCCGTCTCCCATGTTTCCAGTGTCTTTCTCCCCACTTGGAACTGAACCCAGAAGGATAATTCTTGACACTCCCGCTGCTCTTTCCCTACTCTGGACCACCAAAGCGTTGGCCTCATCTTTCCTCATTTTCCCTCCACTTCCCCCAGGACCCAAACCACGATGGGACAAAAAAGCTGCCCCTAATTTTCCACCCTGCTGACAAAAATCCAAGAAAGTATAGCAGTTCCGGGACAGTCGGATTGACCAGAAGCCATAAGGACTATTTAACTCTGTGAATAGTAACTACAAAGTAAACAGTTGGGTGAGAATTAATGAGTCCCCGACGAATTAATTTTAAGAAAAGGTGACTGAGCGGGTGGGTGTACAGTTGCTTTGAAGCTGTGATTGCCCATCAGTCACAAAGGCACTTCCAGAGGTGGTGGGGGCTGGTAAAACAAAGGCCCCCTCCCCAAAACCTCAACCCAGCTCTCTTTTGTAAGGGAAGTTGGAAGGAGGCCCTTTCATCCATTGTCTTCCCCATCTCTGCCATCCTGTCCTTGAAGTCTCCATTCAAAGGCCAGCATAATTAATTTCGCTCATCCATCACCGAAACAAAGAGGCGGCCATTAGCATCCATCAAGGTTCCCATTATCTGCCCAAACCACGGAGATGGAGACAGATCTGGCTGGCTGCAGAAGGGAGATACGGCACGCACGGAGGAGGAGGTGGTGGCCCATGTCTCTCTCGAGTAGACCTTGGGGAGAGAAATGGTGAAGTCTCATCAAGCCATTTCTCATAGGCTGAGGTCTGCAATGCTTGGTCTACCTGGAAGGGAAGGAAAGGGAAGGGAAGGGAAGAGAAGAGAATAGAGAATAGAATAGAATAGAGTGGAATAGGAATAGGATAGGATAGGATAGAATAGAATAGAACAAGGAATAGAATGGAAGGGAAGGGAAGAAATTAGGAGATAAGAGAATAGAATAGAATAGGAGAATAGAGTAGAATAGAATATTGGAATGAAGAATAGAACACAATAGAATAGAGAAGAAAATAGAGTAGAAAATAGAATAGAGATTAGAGTGGGACAGGATAGGATAGATCAAGGAATAGAATGGAAGGGAAGAGATAGAGAACAGAATAGCATAGAATAAAACAGAACAGAACAAGGAATAGAATGGAATAGAATAGAAGGGAAGGGAATAGGAGATAGAGAATAGAACAGAGTATAGAACAGAATAGAAAATAGAATAAAATAGGAAGGGACCGTGTAGGTCATCTAGTCCAACCCCCTGCCCAAGCAGGAGACCCTACACCATTTCTGACAAATGGCAGTCCAGTCTCTTCAATAAAAACCTCCAGGGATGAAGCTTCCTCAACTTCTGAAGGCAACTTCTGTTCCATGGGTTGATTGGAACAGCTTGCCTTTAAAAGAAGAGATTGGAGAACCATCTGTCTGGAATGGTATAGGGTTTCCTGCTTGAGCAGGGGGTTGGACTAGAAGACCTCCAAGGTCCCTTTTAACTTTATTATTCTATGTTATAAGGAGAAGGAAAGAAGAGGTATAGAGGAGAAAGAAATGAGGAGGGAGGGAGTTAGGAAGGAAGGAAAGGACAGCGCTTAGACTTATAGACCGCTTCCCAGTGCTTCCCAGCCCTCTCTTGCCCCCAACAATCTGGGTCCTCATTTTACTGACCTGGAAAAGACGGAAGGCTGAGTCAACTGAGTAAAGCCTGGTGAGATTTGAACTGCTAAATTGCAGGCAGCCACTAGGCAGCAGAAGTAGCCTGCAGTCCTGCACTCTAACCACTGCTGCGCCACCACGGCTCTTGGATGGATGGATGGATGGATGGATGGATGGAAGGAAGGAAGGGAGGGAGGGAGGGAGAGAGGAAGGAAGGAGGGAGATGAGGAAGGTGGAAGGAAGGAGGGAGAGGGGGGGCAGGGAGAGGAGGTTGGAAGGAAGGAAGGAGTGAGGAGGGAAGGAAGGAGGGAGAAGAGGGAGGGAGGGGGAGGATGGAAGGAAGGAAGGAGGGAGGGAGGAAGAAGGGAGGGAGAAGGGAAGGAAGGAGGGAGAAGAGGGAGGGAGGGGGAGGATGGAAGGAAGGAGGGAGGAAGGGAGAAAGAAGGGAGGGAGGAGGGAAGGAAGGAGGGAGAGGGGAGATTCCTAGCTAATCTAGATTAGCTAGATTCACAGCAGAACAGATGATGGTCGGAAAAAGGAAAAATAGCAACTTAGCAGATAAGTTTTCTGGGTAAGGAGTGAGTGGGCAGGGAGGGTTCCCGCGGGCCATGTGGACTGAGCAGCCTTGTGTTTCTGCCCAGCCTGGATTAACTGCTTTGTGGGGGTGCTCTGGGGGTGAGATTTCTCTGCAGCCCACCAAAATTTTGTCACGGCCCACCAGCGGGCCGCGACCCACCAGTTGGCGACCGCTGGACTAAAAGACCTCTGTGTTCCCTTCCAGCTCTATTATTCTACCTTCAGTCTTCCCCATTCCTGACCCGAAATGGAGCGCTGCGAGCCAGAAGCACAACCACAATGCTTAAGAACACACAGCACAGACACAGAGACACTGCCAAACACAACAAGAATAAATGCAAACACATCTGTGTGAACCAAGGAGAGCTTTTTTGCTTCTTTTTGGGTTAAAAAAAACACACAATATAAAATGAATGAGATTATAAACATGTTCTTTTTTCATAGAGATTTCTACATCCTCCCACCCCCCCCCCCAAAAAAAAACCTCCCCTTTGCATTTAATTCTGCATTTCTCCAAGGAGTGCAAAGGTTACCAAATGGGTAAGATCCTCCCACTTGTTTCTACGCTTGACCCCTGTGAGTTAGGCTACTCTGAATGTGACCTTAAGAACTTTTCAGAGCTGTGCATTTTATTTTCCTTCCAATTCTAGCCATATTTCTGAAGGGACCATTCAGGACTTTATTTTAAACCACTCCAGAAAATTGTCTATGGAGATTCTCCGTTCTCCAGGTCAGGGTTGTCCCAGAGGTGCTTTTTCAAAGGGCAACTGGACTTCCTTTGTTTTCCCTTGAAGACGTTTCGCGTCTCAAGAATCGAAGGAGGTTCTTGGATGAGAAGGAAAATGAATAAAGCTGTTTTTTTTTAATGAAAATGTTAAGAAACTTTGGATCCAAGTCTGCATGAATAAACAGGGATCCAGCCTCAGGAGGAGGAGGAGGAGGTGGTGAAGGAGGAGGAGAGGAGGAGGAGGTAGTGAAGGAGAAGGAGAGGAGGAGAAGAGGAGGAGGAGGAGGAGGTGGTGGTGAAGGAGAAGGAGAGAAGGAGAAGAAGAGAAGGAGGTGGTGGTGGTGAAGGAGAAGGAGAAGGAGGAAAAGGAGAAGGAGAGGAAAAGGAGAGGAGGAGGTAGTGAAGGAGAAGGAGAGAAGGAGAAGAGGAGGAGGAGGTGGTGGTGAAGGAGAAGGAGGAAAAGGAGACGAGAAGGAGGTGGTGGTGAAGGAGAAGGAGAGGAGAAGGAGAGGAGGAGGTGGTGGTGAAGGAGAAGGAGAAGAAGAGAAAGAGAAGGAGGGGGAAGAGGTGGTGAAGAAGGAGAAGGAGGAGAAGAAAGAGAAGAGGAGGTGGTGAAGAAGAAGGAGGAGGAAGAGGAGAAGGAGAAAAAGAGGAGGATGAAGAAGAGGAGGAGGAAGAGAAAGGGGAGAAGAAGGAGGAGGAGGCCATCCATTCAACCATGTCTATGGACCAGGAAGGAAAAAAGGGAAGGAGAAGAAAGAGAAGGAGGACAACTGTAGAGTTCTTGGGGCTCTCTGAGCTTGGTTGTTTCTTTGCTGGTGTTTCATGACTCAACTAGGGAACATCATCAGTGCTAGAAAGGAGTTAGGTTTGCAGAGGGGAAGGAAGGAAGGAAGGAAGGAAGGAAGGAAGGAAGGAAGGAAGGAAGGAAGGAAGGAAGGAAGGAAGGAAGGAAGGAAGGAAGGAAGGAAGGAAGGAAGGGGAGGAGGAGGAGGACTACTGTAGGGTCCTTGGTGTTTTCTGAGCTTTCTTTCTTTCTTGCAGACGTTTCGTTACCTGCCAAGGTAACACCATCAGTGCTAGATGGGAGTGGGGTTTGCTCTCTTTATATACACTAGTGGCTTGCCCTGCCAAGAGTGAAGAAGCAGAATTGGGCTTTGGGTGAAAATCCAGCTGGGATCCTGGAGCTCCCGAACTACCAAGGAATGTTTTCAGCACCAGATCGGTCGGCCAGAAGAAGACCTAGAGAAACTCCACAACTCCAGCACCTCAAGTCTCTGGTCTCACCGGACTTGAGCCACTGCTTGGACTGTGGTTCTCCAAGTAGAGGATCCCCAGTCCTTTTTCCTGAGCCCCACCGCCTCGGAGACCCTGCAGTTCCATGGACCACGTGCTACTGGAGTCCACGGCATCTTCGGATGAGTTCTGAGAATCGGCGTCTTCTGATGAAAAACTCCCATGTCTGGAGAGCTGGAAGTACTGGGCTCTCTCTCGCTTCTGGGGCCGTGGTGGGCCTCTCACCAGCAGAGGGGCACAGGAGTGGCAAATGGGTGGTAGAGTGTCCCCAGTTCCTGGCATTGGCTCAGTTTTGGGAGAAGAGGCAGAAGAACGACACAATGGAGAAGAATCCCAGGAGGCCTTCTGAGATCTTCCGGAGGGCTTCTCATCCAGATCCTGGTGGTCAAGCCCACCAAATTCCAAGATGGCACCTGGAGAAGCTTCCTCGTGGCCTCTTACATCCATATCTGAGGGCTTCTTTTGAGAGGAATCAATTCTGTCCGTGGTTTCTTTAGAGAACGCCTCCAGGTTGTTGTTGGCCTCCAACGTCTCATCAACGTTGAGGACGTCAACTGGGATTGACGAAGATGAGTTAGGAGCGGAAGGGCTTCTCTTCTCCCCGCAGTCTCCTGCAGTGATTCCCTTGGCCTCCTTGAAGCTGATCAGAAGGTCCTCCAGGATCCCCTTGGCTTCTTGGCTTCGTTCCAAGGCATCGCTCCAGATCAAGCAACCTTTTTCGCTGTGCATGCTGGATGCTTGGAGCTTCATCTGCTGGAACTTCTCCTCTGAAAAGTCCTCGGACAATCGCCGGAAAGCATCTTTGGTGTCCTTTTGGACCTCCATGATGTTGAGGTCCTTCTCCCTGGCCTGCCACTGGGCCAGATGTTGCTTGCAGTCCAGGTGAAACGCCGTGACCTTGAAAAGACAAGAGGTCAACATCTGTTACTGACTCCATCAAAGACTTCCCTTTTGGTTTCGACGCTATGTCAACAATAGAGTATTTTTATTGACAGTTAAAATTAATCAGTGGAATGAGTTGCCTTCAGAAGTTGTGGGAGGAGGTTTTCAAGAAGAGATTGGAAAGCCATTTGTCCAGAATGGTATTGGGTAAGGGTGTCCAATTTTGAGGATTTTTTGGACTAGAACTCCCAGAATTATCCAGCCAGCCATGAATAGAGGAGGGGAGAGGAAGGGAAGGGAGGAGAGGGTTGGAAGGAACTTCAGAGGTCTTCTAGTCCAACCCCCTGCTCAAGTAGGAGACCCCATGCCGTTTCACACAAATGGTTGCCCAATCTCTTCTTAAAAGTCTCCAGCGTTGGATGTCGATGTAGAGATTTTTAGTCATACAGGCAGGGGTGGGATTCTACAGGTTCGCACCTATTCACTAGAACCAGTTGTTAACATCCTAAGCAGTTCGGAGAACCGGTTGTTAGAAGAAATTCCTGGCCTAATCCTGTAAAGAAGGCAGAAAGGAAACATTCTGGTGTTGCTTACAGAAACTGCCTCTCTGTTAACCCTTATGACATTCTTGGCAGGACTAGACTTCCTGTCTCAGGAACGTCTTTGGAGTTATTTTTCCCTCCTTTGCTGCTACTTTGCTTGTGTGGAGTGACCATTCAAAGTTACAATGGCACTGAAAAAAGTGACTTATGACCCTTTTTCCCACTTACAACTGTTGCAGCATCCCCACAGTCACGAGAGGCCAGGCGAGGAGATGCGTGCCTCGATGTGAGTGATATTGAGTTGGCCACACCGAGCCAATAACATCAGCACCAAGCCACGTCCATCCAGTCACATGACCACCAAGCCACACCCACCACCTAAGCCACGCCCACAGAACCGGTTGTTAAAAAATTTGAATCCCACCCCTGCATACAGGTCATAGTTGTCCCAAAAGTGCTTTTTCAAGAGGCAACTGGACTTTTTAAAGAGGCAGCTGAAGAGACTTCTTGGATGAGAAACAAAACGCCTTCAAAGAAAATCCAAAAAGTCCAGTTGCCCTTTAAAAAAATGTACCCTTGGGATTCCCCACCAACTTCTGTTGTGGTTAGCTGGCAGCAAGTGCAGATGGCTGAGGAGAGCGAGGACTCGAATGAGGGGCCAGGACCATTGGGGAGTGGACTGCTGCCTTCAGGGATTGTGGGGGCTGGCCGCAGTGATGAGGAGGTTCCCAAGGAGCCTGTGCCAAGTACAAAGCGTGCGCGCAGGATTGCTCACAGGAAAGAGCAGTTACAGCAGCGCAGGCAACTCAGGAGTAAGGATGAAACGTAATGGCCCCTCCCTCCAGGGAATATAAGCCTGGTTTCAAAAGGTTTTTGCCTTTGCAGAAAGCTAAAATGTTCTAAGAACGCAGCATCGTGTGTAGAGACTCCGGCTTATTTATTTATTTATTAAATTTCTATACCGCTCCCTCTCCCAAAAAGGGACTCGGGGTGGTGTACAGCCTACTAAAACACAGAATATATACAGTTTAAAAACGAATTAAATATACGAATCCGGCCGAATCCCATCAATTACAAAATACAAAAATTTAAAATTCCGAGATTAATTAAAATTAAGATTTAAAAATTTAAAACCAAATTAGATTAAAACCCATAAACCATTTACTGGGCCAGGCCGGCCTGCTGGAAGAATAAGGTCTTAACTGCACGCCGGAAGGTCAGGATGTCAGTCATGGCCCGTATCTCCGGGGGGAGATCATTCCACAGGGAGGGGGCCCCTACAGAGAAGGCCCGCACCCTTGGGGCCGCCAGCGATCAGGCGGCGGCACCCCAAGGAGGGCAACCCTGTGGGAGCGTACTGGGCGGCAGGAGGCTGTTGATGGCAGCAGGCGGTCCCGTAAGTACCCAGGTCCCAAGCCATGGAGCGCTTTAAATACCGTCAGTACCACCTTGAATCGAATCCGGAAGGCCACAAGAAGCCAGTGCAGCCTGCGGAGAAGCGGTGTTACGTGGGAGCCCCGAGGGGCACCCACAATCACCCGCGCGGCCGCATTCTGAACCAACTGCAGCCTCCGGAGACTCTTCAAGGGGAGCCCCATGTAGAGAGCATTGCAATAGTCCAAGCGGGAGATGACGAGGGCGGAGGTGACTGTGCGAAGCTTCCTCTCCGATTCCCCCTGGCTGCAGGGGGTGCCCTCGCTCTAAGAGGACCTCCTAGCCACCCGCTCACACACAAACGCCACACAGGCTGTCCGCGGTACATCTTCGGGGTGGCACAGGTGTTTTCCGGAGGCCCCACGCCCTGCAGCAAAACCCAGCGGGCAGCTTGGCCTCCCACAGTCCAGCCCAGCCCAGCTTATCTGAATAATTCCATCAAGGCTTTTCTGGTTGGACTAATTGGCTGCAAGCCATCTTTTATCTATAAAGAAGTTTATTTGTAGATTAAAGCTGTGAAGGTTTGAGTCGCTGCGTTTGTTTTGAGATTTTCTTGCTGGCAGCAGGGTTGGGTCAGAACAACTTCTGAAGATAAGCCATTCCACTGATTAGTTGTTCCCACCATCATGAAATGCCTTTTGAATTTCAGGTTGCTTTTCTCCTTCATTAGTTTCCATCCATTGTTTCTTTCCTGCCTTCAGGTGCTTTGGAGAATTTATTCATTGATTTATTGATTGATTTATTGATTGATTGATTGATTGATTGATTGATTGATTGATTGATTGATTGATTGATTGATTGTACTTATATACCGCCCTATTTCCCTGACAGGACTCAGGGCGGTGCACAGCCAAATTAAAATACAGAGGACAATACAAAATTAAGAACAGTTAAAAAGCCAAATATAAAAGGCTGAAATTTATAAGAGATTGACCCCTTCTCTTCTCTGTGGCAGCCCCTCAAGTACTAGAAGATGCTCTCCTGTCTCCCCTGAGCCTTCTCTTTGTTAGTCTAGACATATCTGGTTCCTTTAGCTGTTCACAATCATTTGTCAACTCGTAAAACATTCCTAAGCCTGTTTTGGAGTTGCCATAAACAATGGGGTGGTTTCTGAAGTAGCAGTACAGCAGTTTAAAACCAGAATTACATTCCACGCTTATCTTACAAAGATTGTAGCTAGGCTACCTGATCATCTGCCCATGAAAATCCTTCATTGGAAGAAATGATTAGACTATTTTTTAATAACTATGTTATTAAAAAAACAGGGAAGAAGAAGAATATTTTACGATATGGAATATATGGTATAAATGGTTAAAAAAAAGGAGTCAAGATTATTTTGTGAAAATGACTAAAGAAACTGTAAAGAAGAACAGGATATATGACTTATATGTATATATGTAAAGTGATGTAGATAAATAAATAATGTACTTTAATAATAGTATAAGTAAGGAACTAGTAAATTAGCAACAGATATACCTACGGTAAATACACTCAACTGTTATTAAAGGACATGTACACTGCTATGATATTGCTGTAAAATGTCAGAACTTGTTTCTCCTTTTTAAATTCTTGAAACATTGAATAAATAAATTTAAAAAAGAAGAGAAAATCCTTCATTGGAGAAAGTGATTGATGACATCCAGCCCTGAAGATGCTTCATTGGAGAATCTAGATTTATGACACACCCAGGGGGAAGAAAGGAAACAGGGTCACAGGTGACTGTAAATTAAGTATGCCAGAGTTGGCTTCATTTAGGTTAATGCCAGCATGTTGCTCCTAATAAATCTTTTGGATTCTTATGATGCTCATGATTTAATTAGGGCCAGAACCCTGACACCATTCTTGATTGTTCTTCTACTTTATGAGCTCACCTTGTCACAGAATCTGTAGAGGTCCAGGAAAGTCTCCAGCTCTGCTCCTTTCATCTCCATGTCCATGTAGAACATGGTCAGCTTAGCTTGGAAAGCTCCTTTGGCTGCCTCAAAAGTGGCCATCTCAGGAAACTTGAACCCATGGATCTTGGCAGCTTCCTTGGATAAAGAGAGGCCCTGGTTGTAGTGAACCTGTGGGAGAAAGAAGGCAACTCACGGTTAGCCATCTATAACAAAGATGATTAGGGGGCTGGAGGGGGTTGCAGGAATTGGGTATGTCTAATTTAATGAAGAGAAGGACCGGAGGGGGCATGATAGCAGCCTTCCAATATTTGAGGGGCTGCCCCAGAGAAGAGGGGGTCAAGCTATTCTCCAAAGCACCTGGATGAAGAAGAAACAATGGATGGAAGTTAAACAAGGAGATAAGCTAGAGTACTGCATCCAGTTTTGGTCACCACACTATAAAAAGGGATGTTGAGACTTTAGAAAGAGTGCAGAGAAGAGCAACCAGGATGATTAGAGGACTGGAGGCTCAAGCATATGATGAACGGTTGCAGGAACTGGGCCTGGCTAGTCTAGGGAAGAGAAGGACCAGGGGAGACCGGAAAGCAGACTTCCAGTATTTAAGGGGCTGCCCCAGAGAGGAGAAGGGGGTCAAGCTATTCTCCAAGGCATCCGAAGGCCAGACAAGGAATAATGGATGGAAAATGAACAAGGAGAGATTCAACCTGGAAGTAAGGAGGAATTTCCTGACAGCGAGAACAACCAACCCATGGAGCGTGAAAGTTGCCTTCAGAAGTTGTGGGAGCTTCATCCCTGGAGGCTTTCAAGAAGAGACTGGACTGCCCTTTGTCAGAAATAGTGTAGGGTCTCCTGTTTGGGCGGGGGGTTGGATAAGATGACCTACCTTCCAACTCTTGTCAATTTATCTACTGTATATAAACAAAGGTCTCCTGGTTGAACTGGGGGTTGGTCTAGAAGACCTCCAAGCTCCCTTCCCACTCTGTTTTATTATACCCAGTGACCAAAAAGACCCGTGATCCACGAACGAAATGCCCATATCCAGAGGACCCCAGCAGATCCTTGCAGGGGGAGTATTGATCCTGAGTGATGCTAGAGATGGTTCCCAGGAACTCATGGAGAAACAATGCTGAGCTATTGACCTTTGGTTCAATGTTCAACCAGACTCTCCTAAATTAAGAAGTTTGACAGAAGATCCATCTATCTCTATCTATCTCTACCATCCATCCATCCATCATCTATCTGTCTGTCTGTCTGTCTGTCTGTCTGTCTGTCTGTCTGTCTGTCTGTCTGTCTGTCTGTCTGTCTATCTATCTATCTATCTATCTATCTATCTATCTATCTATCTATCTATCCATCCATCCATCCATCCATCCATCCATCCATCCTTCTATCTATCCATCCATCCATCCACCCATCCATCATCTATCCATCCATCCATCTATCCATCATCTATCTATCAATTCATCCATTATCTATCTATCTATCTATCTATCTATCTATCTATCTATCTATCCATCCATCCATCCATCCATCCATCCATCATCTATCAATTCATCCATTATCTATCTATCTATCTATCTATCTATCTATCTATCTATCCATCCATCCATCCTCTATCCATCCATCCATCCATCCATCCATCCATCCATCTATCTCTCAAATGTCTCACTTAGCAACAAAAATTCTGGGCTCCATTGCGGTCATAAGTCGAGGACGACCTGTACAGAGGCTGAAAAATTGGAAAAATCAAAGAGTTTCAGGCATGTCAGGCAGATTTGACTTGGAACGAATCTAC
This sequence comes from Bungarus multicinctus, assembly GCA_023653725.1. Taxonomy (NCBI): domain Eukaryota; kingdom Metazoa; phylum Chordata; class Lepidosauria; order Squamata; family Elapidae; genus Bungarus; species Bungarus multicinctus. Next base: position 133,041,813 of record CM042842.1, on the reverse strand, counting down.
CTGTCAGGCAGAATTTAGATCAGGGAAGGAGCAGTGCCCGGTTAGTTCTGCGCAGGAGAACTGAAGCCCTGGAGGAAGAGATACAGAGACTTTGCAGAACAAACCGTTTCTTTGAAGCAGGGAGAAAAAAATATATATTCTCGAAATTAAAAAGTGGCTTTTTTAGAATACGCTATCAATGTCAACGAAAGAAAAGTGGGAAATTAAAGCCTTGGGCGAAATTGGTTTAGAAGAAGAACTCGTTACGGAAATAAAAACGGAAATGAGAAAGTCCAGGTTAAAAAAAAATGAAGTTTAAATCCAGGTAGTCCTTGACTTATGACAACAACGGGGACTGGAATTTCCCTCGTAAGCAAGAGGAGTGTCAATTCATAAAATATTTCTGTGGTCTTTTTAGAATTGCCAACAGAAAGGGAGCGGGGAGCAGTACGGCAGCTTGGAAACCGAAAGTGCATTCCACAAATGTTTTTAAAGATAGTAACTAGGTGACGGAAGTTTCTGCCGTGCAAAATTCTAACAGGAGAGCCTGATTGATGATTCTGGGCTATGGAGGTGTCCCATTGGAGAATATGGATTACGATACACCCAGAGGGGTGGGGAGAAAACCAGGGTCAAAGGTGACAATGAATGATGTGTCTCAGAGTCGGCTACACTCAGACAGTGCTGACAGTTTAACTCTCAATAAATCCTTTGGAAGCTTTAGAAGTTTGGCTCGAGACTCATGATTTAAATGGGGGAACTGTTGGAATCCTGACAACTCACCTATGGAGGGTTTGCAGTCACAACAACGGAAAAGTTAGAATATGCATGTTGGATTCCATCCTAACTTACCGTGGCTTCTTTGAAAAAGTCCTTAAACCGCCGGTAGGACTCTTCGGTTTTCTCCAGGCTGCCCTCCGCCAATCCCACCATACTCAGCTCTGGTTCTCCTTCTTCATCAATCCACAAAGTGACCTGAAGGAAGAAGCCACAGAAGAGAGAGAGAGAGAGAGAGAGAAATCTCTTTCTCTGAACAAAGACTTGCTTTGAAGTTGAGCCAAGCACACAACGATTTTAGCCAGGTCACTGCACCTGATGCTCCATTTCTAGAGAACGTGAAGCTCCGTCGGACCGGTCTTAAGTTTCTTCTTCGTTTGTCCTACAAGGAGGCCAGGAGACTAAAACAGACGAAGAACGGCTGCAGGATTTGGGTGGGCTACTCTAAAGAAAAGAAGAAGTAGGGGAGACATGATAGCAGTCTTCCAATATCTCAGGGGCTGCCCCAAAGAAGAGGGAGTCAAGCTACTCTCCAAAGCCCCTGAAGGCTGGACAAGAAGCAACAGATGGAAAGTAATCAAGGAGAGAAGCAACCTAGAACTAAGGAGAAACTTCCTGACAGGGAGAACGATTAACCAGTGGAACTGCTGGCCTCCAGAAACCATGGGCGCTCCATCACTGGAGGCTTCTAAGAAGAGACTGGACAGTCATTTATCTGAAATAGTATAGATTCTCCTGCTTGAGCAGTGAAGTGGACTAGAAGACCTCCAGGGTCCCTTACAGCTCATTCATTCATTCACAGTGATGGGAATACCCAGAACTTCTGGAGGTAAGTGATTCCACTTATTATTCTGCCTCTTAGGAAGTTTCTCCTTATTTCCAGGTTGAATCTCTCCTTGTTCAGTTTCCATCCATTATTCCCTGTCTGGCCTTCAGGTGCTTTGCAAAATAGCTTGACCCCCTCCTCCTCTCTGGGGCAGCTCCTCAAATACTGGAAGGCTGCTCTCATGTCACCCCTAGTCCTTCTAGTCATTAAACTAAGACATACCCAATTCCTGCAACCGTTCTTTGTATGTTTCATCCTCCAGTCCCCTCATCATCCTGTGGCTCTTTGCACTCTTTCTAGAGTCTCAACACCTTTGTTATAGTGTGGGGACAAAACTGGATGCAGGACTCTAAGTGTGGCCTTACTAAGGCTTTATAGAGTGGTCTTAGTACCTCTCTTGATCTCGATTGTATCCCTCTGTTAATACAATTTAGGACTGCATTGGCTTTTTTGGCTGCCACCACACAAGGCTGGCTCCTATTTAACTGGTTGTCCAGCTAATTTCCAGGTTGAATCTCTCCTTGTTCAGTTTCCATCCATTGTTAGTTGTCTGGCCTTCAAAGGTGCTTTGGAGAATAGCTTGACCCCCTCCTCCCCTCTGGGGCAGCCCCTCAAATACTGGAAGGCTGCTCTCCTGTCTCCCCTGGTCCTTCTCTTCCCTAGACCAGCCAGGCCCAGTTCCTGCAACCGTTCTTTCTATGGTTTAGCCTCCAGTCCCCTCATCATCCTGGTTGCTCTTCTCTGCCCTCTTTCTAGAGTCTCAACATCTTTTTTATGTGTGGTGAACAAAACTGGATGCAGTACTCTAGGTGTGGTCTTACTAAGGCTTTATAGAGTGGTATTAGTACCTTCCTTGATCTTGATTGTATCCCTCTCTTAATGCAACTTAAGACTGCATCAGCTTTTTTGGGTGACTCTACATGAACAAGGAAAAGATGCAAAGGCTGAACAGATGAACACCATAGCACGTAACTACCATTGGACACAGTTTAGTTGCAGCCTTCACTTACCTGTTGAAATTCTTCCTCAAGTTCCCGGATCTTCTTGAGGAACTCCAAGTGCTCCAAGCAACTGTTGGATTTGGTCACCAGCGTGTGAACTTCTTCCTCCACCAGGTTGTAGACAGCCAAGGCGCTCTCAAAACTGCGCCTAACAAACACACACATGATTAGGGGACTGGAGGCTGAAACATACGATGAATGGTTGCAGGAACTGGGCCTGGCTAGTCTAGTGAAGAGAAGGACCAGGGGGGACAGGAGAGCATCTTCCAATATTGGAGGGGCTGCCCCAGAGAGGAGGAAGGGGTCAAGCTATTTTCTAAAGCACCTGAAGTCCAGACAGGGAACCATGAATGGAAACTGAAGAAGGAGAGATTCAACCTGGAAATAAGGAGAAACTTTCTGACAACAATCAGCCAACGAAACAGAAGTTTCCTTCAGAAGTTGTGGAAGCTTCATCACTTGAGACTTTCAAGAAGAGATGGGACTGCCATCTGTCAGAAATGGTGTAGGGTCGCCTGCTTGGATTGGGGGTTGGACTAGATGACCTACAAGGTCCCTTCCAACTCTGTTAATCTGCATCTGTATCATATCATTACACAAACAGGGAGCCTTTCTGGATCACTTTTGGCCTTGTGGACATTTTTGTTTTTAAAGGTGTGTTAGCAATATCTCAAGGTTTTTTTTCCCATTTTCCCCACTACAATTAAGGATTGACCACTACGAGTTCTTGAAGCATCAAAAAAATCAGGCTGAGAGGAAGTTTGCTAATGCCATTCCTACCCATCTTCTGCCCACTGGACGATGGGATATTGATTTTGCAGTTGGTGGGCAAGTTAAGGAAGAAGATTGGTATGGGTTGTCCTTGACTTATGGCCTCCATTGAGCCAAAAATTGCCACTCAAGGCCCCTTGAGTGAAGTAGAGAAGGCCAGGAGCCTTGCTGGGGACTATTAAAGGTGTGCATGGGACCGCCTCCTCCTCCTCCTCTTTTGGAAACCCTACACCTAACACAGATGATGGTCCCTAGTTGGGTAATAAAATGTCTGCAAAAACAACAGCCAAACTCATAGACCACCAAGGACCCCAGAGTCTTTCTCCTCTACCTCCTCCTCTCTGCAAACCTCACTCCTTTGTAGCACTGATGATATTACCTAGTTAGGTCATGAAACGTCTGGAAGGAAACAACCAACCCTGTTACTCCAAGAGTATCAAGGACTGTTAGGAATGATAGTCACCTAACGGTTGGGTTGGCAATATATAAACCAGGATAATCATTTAATACTGTCTCTTTTAAGAGAAGGCTGTAATTGTAATTGTGTGTGGTTCCTCCAACGGCCATAAAATGGAGCCAGAAACCTGGTTTGTTTTTTCTTGCATTTCCCTATTGCCTTTTTGCCTGGTCGTCGTTCTGCTCGGATTGCTGTGAGTCTTGCAACTGTTAGCAAACTACGTTTACTGAACTTGGTTTATGATAATGGACTTTGTTTTTGGATTATCCCTGGACTGAATACTGACTGCTTTAACTGTGTATGACTTGGACTGTTTCTTGGATTTTGCTTACCGGTTTACTGGAAGGAAAACCTACAGTTTACTATCCAGTGTATCTGTGTGCTAGTTGTGTGTTATTCATCACCACTCTCACTACGTTTCTCTGAGAGCACTCCTTCTCCTAATGGGGAATACCTCAACAAGGACCCCACAGTCCTCCCCCCTCCCCTCCTTCCCCCTCCTTCCCCCTCCTCTCCACAAACCCACCTCCCTTCCAACACTGATGGTGTTCCCTAATTTGGTCAGTAAATGTCTGCAAGGAAACCACCAAGCTCAGAGAGCACAAGGGACCCCAGCTGTCCTCCCCCTCCCCCCTCCTCCTCCTCCCCCCTTTCTGCAAATTCTCTTCCCTTCCAGCACTGATGATGTTACCTAGTTGGGTCATGAAATGTCTGCAAGGAAACAAGCAACCCTGTTACTCCAAGAGCATCAAGGACCCCACAGTCCTCCTCCTACGCCCCCCACCCCAAACCCACCTCCCTTCCAGCACTGATGACGTTTCCTAGTTGGGTCATGAAAGGTCTGCAAGGAAACCATCCAGCTCAGAGAGCACCAAGGACCCCACAGCCCTCCTCCTCTTCCTTCCTTCCTTCCTTCCGTCCTCCTCCTCTTCCTCCTCCTTTTGAGAACTGCCCCGAGGACTTGGCTTTCCTACCGGACATCAGGAGTGAAGCCGAGCCGGGTGGCCTCCTTCCGCAGCCTCACCAGGGTGGCCCCTCCTTCCCTCTGCAAGCTGACCAGCTGGGCATCGCGTAAAACCTCCTGCATGAGCTGCTGGTGCCGGCTGACTTGGCGCTCCACTGCCTGTAGGACAATCCAAACACTTAGCCAAGTTCATGCAGGGCAGGGCAAGTGTCTTTGAGGCCCATGACACTCATAAAGTGCGCTGGCCATTCAGTGATTCACTCGTGGGATTGCCTCGCTCAATCCCTGCTCTCCCTGTTGCAGTCCTTAAGTGAGCACATGAGTCATTTAAGTGGAGCATGGGGTGCCTAAGGGGGTGAGGAGGTCTACGGCAAGCTCGGGTCCACATACCAGTCCCTTCCCAGCTCCCATGTGGCCTCTCTGGTCCTTCCCCATCTCCTGGGGGCACCCTGGCTCCATTTTCTGCCCTGCCGCCCTTGGGCCTACTCCCCTGGGTCCCACATACCTCCTCACCCTTGGTAGCTCAGGGGTGAATTGTGGGGTCCTTGGTGCTCTCTGAGCCTGGGGGTTTTCTAGCAGAGGTTTCAGGACCCAACTAGGAAACACCATCAGTGTTGAATGTTGGGTCATGAAACCTCTGCAAGAAAACCATCAAGCTCAGAGAGCACCAAGAACCTCACAATTTTCCTCTTCCTCTTCCTCCTCCTCTCCGCAAACCCTACTCCCTCCTGGCATTGACATCGTTGCCCAGTTGGGTCATGAAATGTCTGCAAAGATACAACCAAGCTAAGGGAGCCCCGAGGACTTCACAGTTTTCCTCCTCCTCCTTTTCTTCCTCCTCCTCCTCCTCCTCCCCCTGAGCCTCTGTTCCTTCTAGCACTGATGATGTTCCCTAGTTGGGTCATGAAATGTCTGCAAGGATACAACCAGACTCAGAAAGCACCAAGGATCCCATAGATGTTGTCTTCTTCCTCATCCCCATAAACCCCATCCCTCCTGGAACTGATGATGTTGCCTAGTTGGGTCATGAAATGTCTGCAAGAAAACAACCCACCAAGGACCCCACAATTTTCTTCCTCCTCCTCCTGAACCTCCCTCCCTTCTAGCACTGATGATGTTACCTAATTTGGGTTACGAAACGTCTCCAAGAAAGCCACCGAGCTCAGAAAGCCCCAAGGACCCCACAGAGACGAATTCAGCCCCTCAACGCAGACCACAAAGCCCGGCCGATGCGTGGCCTCCAACCTCCAACCCCCAGTAAAACCCCACCTCCTTACCTGCAAGGTCTCCAGGCCCTCTTCCTTCTCCAGCTCCTGCGTGGTGGTCCGTAGCAACTCGGAGGCCTTTTTGAGACCACCGACAAAATGATGGGCTTTCTAGGAGAAGAGATGGCCAAAAGACATGTTTGTCCCAATGGAGGTTGTGTCAAGAGTATGTCCATGAATTGGAACAGAGCTTAGTAACAAGGTCAGCCAATGAGAGCTGAGTTGGGGCTGAAACTTAAAGAGAGAATCTGGGCCTTGTTTATCTCTGTTCTGTGCTCAGCTCTAAAGTGAGAGAGAAACTGACTTGCTTGCTTGCCTGCTGAACTGATGTCTGTTTCTGAGCTCCTGAGTTGCTGCTCTGCTCTGAACCTGTAACAGATATCTACAACTGGTATTGTAAAATTTACTTTATGTGTTTATAAAGAAGTTAAATGAAGCCTCAGCTATCTGGTGTTTACTTTCCTGGCGCTGAATTTATGCTGCAATAGGTTGCAGGCCTACAGATCGGTTGGCTGGTGGCCAGGTAGCATCTGGACAAAGTGAGGGTCGCTACGGAGGACAGTCAGGGCGATACAGCTGCGTGGTCCCGATTAAGGATGGGAAGATGACTGGAGGCCTCTGGGCCACAGACTCTCCTACACAGAGATGCCAATCTCCAAGCAACTCCTTGCATGTCTCCTCCTGACACAACCACTTGCATCCACCTACACCTGATATGTCCATCTGCTACAAGCTCTTCCCCACCCAAAGCCTTCAAGCAGTTGGCCTTCAAGCAGAGCATTCTGCATTGGAGGTCGGTTTGGCCTAGTGGTTAAGGCAGTAGGCTAGAAAGTGGTACATGGTGAGTTCTAGTCCCGCCTTAGGCATGAAAGCCAACTGAATAACTTTGGGCCAATCACCAGGAGATGGGGAGTTCTAGTCCTGCTTTAGGCATGAAAACCAACTAGGTCACTTTAGGCCAATCACCAGGAGACGGTGATTTCTAGTCCTGCCTTAGGCATGGAAGTCAACTGGGTAACTTTGGGCCAATCATCTGCATAATGTGAGTTCTAGTCCCGCCTTAGGCAGAAAAGCCAACTGGGTGACTTTGGGCCAATCACCAGGAGACAGTGAGTTCTAGTCCTACCTTAGACATGGAAGCCAACTGGGTGACTTTGGGCCAATCACCAGGAGACAGTGAGTTCTAGTCCTACCTTAGACATGGAAGCCAACTGGGTGACTTTGGGCCAATCACCTGCATAATGTGAGTTCTAGTCCCACCTTAGGCAGAAAAGCCAACTGGGTGACTTTGGGCTGATCACCAGGAGACAGTGAATTCTAGACCCATTTTAGTCATAAAAGCCTGGGTGATTTGGGGAATCACCAGGAAAAGCCAACTGGGTGACTTTGGGCCAATCATCTGCATAATGTGAGTTCTAGTCCCACCTTAGGCAGAAAAGCCAACTGGGTGACTTTGGGCTGATCACCAGGAGACAGTGAATTCTAGACCCATTTTAGTCATAAAAGCCTGGGTGATTTGGGGAATCACCAGGAAAAGCCAACTGGGTGACTTTGGGCCAATCATCTGCATAATGTGAGTTCTAGTCCCACCTTAGGCAGAAAAGCCAACTGGGTGACTTTGGGCCAATCCCCAAGAGACAGTGAGTTCTAGTCCCACTTTAGTCATAAAAGCCTGGGTGATTCTGGGCATCACCAGGAAAAGCCAACTGAGTGACTTTAGGCCAATCACCAGGAGAGAGTGAGTTCTAGTCCTGCCTTAGACATGAAGGACACTGGATGACTTCGGACCAGTCCCTTTCTCTCTGCCCAACCCACCTCACAAGGTTGTTCTCGTGGGGAAAATAGAAGGGGAAAATATGTCGGATACGTTTACCCTCTTGAATTATTTGTAAAAATAATAAAAGGTGGGATACAAAAACCAACGGAGAATTAAATTGTGTTTGAAGGCAAAGAGTTTGCCTACCACATCCGAGCCAGGGTGCTGTGGGGGAGGCCTGGAATTTCGAGGCCGAAAGCAAAATCAAGCAAGGCAATTGAGCAGGAGGTCCAAAAAGCCAAGATGGCGGCCATGACGGTGAGAGGAAAACGCCACCTGATTTTAATACCTGTTCTGACCCGGGCTTCCCACAATCATGAAGCCGACTCCTCGTCCTGATAAAACCCCTTTTATTTAGGTTCAAGGGAATTGCTCTGCAGCAAAGTCCCGGCAAACAGTCTTCCATGAGATTTCACAACTGCAGACCTTGATCAGGCTGGGAGAGTTGCCAGGCCGATAGCTTCCAAATGCCATGCTATAGCAGCAATGACTTGGCAGGAAGTCAGGAACAAAACTTCACCTTAATGAATTGAACTAATTGTCTCCTGCAAACCCCACTCCCCCTTTGCTCCTCATTATTCCCTATGGGAGAGGCCATTCACCGTCCATCTGAGCCTTTATTCCCAAGTCGACCCTTGTTCCACAGCTGTTCCCTTCGTCTGGCAGCTCACAAGCTCCAGCTGTTCTTCTTCCCCACTGATCTCCGACTCCAAAGGCAGCTGATAACTGTCGGACGGCCCTGGCCCCATCTCTGCCTCTCCCCAACCTCCTCACTGTCCGAGCCTGTGGCCAGTTCCGCTGGCGGGCCACAACAATATCAAGGTAGAATCTCAATCACGCCACGCCAGCTGCCATCTTGACTTTTTGGACCATCCCACATGGACTCTCCTTGCCGTCCAAACCCAAGGAGAAAGGTTCCCTGCCCCCTCGAGACCCCTCTCCAAATGGAGAAAAGGCAGAAGAGGGTACCTGGAAGAACTGCACCCATTCCCCGTGGTTGTAGGGGAAGTGACCGTCAAAGGCCTGGGTCAGCTGGCTATTGTCCACGTGGCGGGTCAAAGCTTTTGGAGAAGTCACGGTCTCCACCTGCGGGCAAGATATGGAGGGATGGTTAATGTCAGCTTGGAGAAACAGTCACGTAGCTCAACCCACCTCGCAAATATCAGCATTCCTGTTCTTGACCCAAACCTTGTTCCAAGGAAACAAACACCAAACGGAGGTAACAGCAAAACCGTTTAATGATTCTTTACGAATCCCGTTCCTTCCCGATTAAAAGGCTGTTTCAAATTCATTGTCTCTGATAAGAAAGAGCCTTGCCAAGAGTGGTGCAAGGCTGCCAAGAATACCGGATAAAGTTACTAAGAAATATTTCAAACCCAAAGAGTCTCCAAACACCAACTCAGAGAGTCCGAACGTCCACAAGGCTTGAGTGCAAGAACTTCTTTGCTTCCTGCAAAGAACTGCGGGTTCTCAGCTGGCTTTTGTCTCTTAAGGGAGGGGCCATCACCTTGCAGCCTCTCGAGTCGCCCGTGCTGCTGCAGCTGCTCTTTCCTTCGAGCAGCCCTGTGCGCACGCTTTGCACTTTGGCACAGGCTCCTCGGGGACCTCTTCATTATTGCTGCCAGTCCCCACAATCTCCAAAGGCAGCCCTCCACTCCCTGATGCTCCTGGTCCCATCCCTGCATCCCACACAGGCCCCTCATCGGAGTCCTCACTCTCTGAGACCTCAGCCATTCACACCTGCTGCCAGGCAAACCACAACAGTTCCAACTCACCAACTCCAAAGCAATAAACCCCGAGACAGGCATTTCCTCAAAGTTGCATTTTATGAGAGTTGTCCTATTGGCACATCTGGGAAAACCCGAATCGGAGAGTTCCGGGTTTTCCCTTCCCGAAAGAGAAATCCAAGATCCGCCCCCTGGGTCCATCAGTCCATCCCAGGGCCCAATCAAACCTTCGTCCCCACTGGAGACATCCCCTCCCAGCCACTCCCCTCCAGGTGCAGGGCCACATGACTCTGATTCTAAACCTTGGCAGCATTTATGTTTTATTTATTTATTGAATTTTTATCCTTTGAATATTGTTTATACATAACTCAAGGCGGCAGATATATCCAACATTGTTTCCTCCTCTTCTTTTCCCCGTAACAACAACCTGGCTATCAGACTTGGAAACCATTTCTTACTTGGAAGCTTCAAGGCTGCCTAACCTAAGAAGGGGGTGGACTAGAAGACCTCTAAGGTCCCTTCCAACTCTGTTATTCTATTCTATTCTATTCTCTATTCCTATTATCTATTCTATTCTATTCCTATTATCTATTCTATTCCTATTATCTATTCTATTCCTATTATCTATTCTATTCTATTCCTATTATCTATTCTATTCCTATTATCTATTCTATTCTATTATCCTATTCTATTCCTATTATCTATTCTATTCCTATTATCTATTCTATTCCTATTATCTATTCTATTCTCTATTCTATTCCTATTATCTCTTCTCTTCTCTTCTCTTCTCTTCCTATTATCTTTTCTATTCCATCCCATTCCATTCTATTCTCTATTCTATTCTATTTGAATGGTTGTAACTTGAGGTCTACCTGAAATTCATTCTGCCTGCAGAAATGGGTCTCGGCTGGTACGGAGTTCAGACAACTCACCTTCCAAAGCAAAGCCCATTTACACCTGTTTTCTGAACCCCTGCATTTCAGGCAAACTGATCCTGGGAGGCCCCTTGTAGCCCCACTTCTTCCGAACCAGGCAGGGCGGTAAGGGGTGGGCTTCTGACCCCCCGTTCCCACTCGTCATTCATCAGGCACCCCAGAAGGAGCTCCCCCATCCCAACCCATCCCAGGCGAGAGAACCCTTTAATCACGCTGCGCAGCTGCAGTTTATCAAAGCCATTAATATTTCACCTTGCATCAATTAAAGCCGGCGGCATTAATGAAGGATCCGACCCTTTTCAAGGCTGAATTATTATTTTAATCTCCACGCACCAGAGGTGCATGAGTTGAAGTGGCTGATGCAGCCAGCAGAGGCCAGAAGTCCATTAAGGCTGCTCCAAACCAGCAGGGTTGGCCTGAATTAATGGCTGGGGAGAGAATTAGAGGCAGGCAGGGATCGGAACTCAGTTCCCAGAGTTCAGCTTCAGAGGAAGAATAACTGAATAAACCCCGTTATTCTGCAAGAAAGAGTTTTCTTTTTAAAAAAAATAAATTTATTTATTCAACGTTTTAACATTTAAAACAAATTTCTGTACTTTTCAACGTTATTGAAATATCTTCTATTAACGTGTTATACACCTCTGTATTTGATTCTTTGTCATTCTAGGCATTTTATACATATATACATTTTTATTTATATTTATTTACATGAAAACTATTGTTTTGTAGTTTTATAGTACAACATAGATTATTTGACGCCTTTGCGCCTTAATCTTTTCCATTTGTACCAAACATCCCATATTTTATAATATTCTCCTTCTTCTTTATCCTTCAATAACTTTGTTAATCTATCCCTCTCTGCGCATTGATATATCTTATTAATAATTGTGGCTTCTGGGGGGAGGGGTGTCGTAGCCTGCTTCCAATTTTAGGCGAAAGAAATTCTGGCCGCCGTTATGACACGGAGCGTCAAATATTGGTATTTTCTGTACATGTTAGGTTCTAACATTCCTCATAAAAGGATTTCTGGTTTAAATTTTACTCTCTGTTTTGTTATTTCCTCTAACCATGATCTAATTATTTTGCCAGTATTTCTGTGCATGAGGTTAAGAAAGAGTTTTTATGCCAGCTTGTCCCACCCAGCGGGTATGGTGTTTTTCAAGGATTCTTAATAACAGAATAACAAAGCAGGAAAGGGACCTCAGAGGTCATCTAATCCAATCCCTTGCTCAAGCAGGACTCTCTCTAGTCTATACCATTTCAGACAAATGTCTTGTCCAGTCTCTTCTTAAAAGCCTCCAGTGATGGAGCATCCATAATTCCCAGAGATAAGTCACCCCTCTGATTCATTCATTAATTGATAGAATAGGAAGGGACCTTTGAGGTCTTCTAGCCTAACCCTCTGCTCAGGTCTATACCATTTCTGACAAATGGCTGTCCAGTCTCTTCTTAAAAACCTTCAGTGTTGGGAGCACCCACAACTTCTGGTGGCAAGCAGTTCCCCCCCTTCCTCCATTCATTTATCCCTCCGTCTATCTGTCTATCGTGCATCTTATCTCTCTCAGAATCCTAGGGCTGGATGGGACCTTGGAGGTTATCTAGTCCAACCCCCTGCTCAAGCAGGAAACCCTATACCACTCCAAACAAATGGCTGTCCAGTCTCTTCTTAAAAACCTCCAGTGTTGGGAGCATCCACAACTTCTGGTAGCAAGCTGTTCCACCAGTCAATTGTCCTCACTGTTGGGAAGTTTCTCCTTAATTCCAGGTTGCTTCTCTCCTGGATTAGTTTCCATTTGTTGCTTCTGGTCTGCTTTCTGATGCTTTTGGAAATAAATTGACCCCCTTCTCCTCTCTGGGGCAGCCCCTCAAATACTGGAAGGCTGCTCTCTTGTCTCCCCTGGTCCTTCTCTTCCCTAGACTAGCCAGGCCTGGTTCCTGCAACCATTCATGGTATGTTTTAGCCTCCAGTCCCCTCATCATCCTGGTTGCTCTTCTCTGTACTTTTTCTAGAGCCTCAACATCTTTTTTTTATAGTGTGGGGACCAAAACTGAATGCAGGACTTTAGGTGTGGCCTTACTAAGTCTTTATAGAGTGGTATTAGTACCTCCCTTGATCTCGATTGCATTCCTCTGTTAATGCAAGTTAGGATGTCCAATCCCTTCTTGAAAACTTCAGGAGGCACGTTGTTCCATCAATTAATTGTTCTCACTATCAGGAAATTCATCCTTAATCCCAGGTTGCTTCTCTCCTTGATTAGTTTCCATCTGTTGCTTCTTAGCCTGCCCTCTGGGGCTTTTGGAGAATAGGGGGAGTCCCAATTCTTAAAAAACAGCACCCACCACTAACCTTGTTCTGGGGAATTCTGGGAGTTGAAGTCCAGACATCTTCAAGGAGCCAAGGTTGGAAAACACTGAGTTTATGCTGCTACCTAGCTGATGCTCAAAAATCAAGCACCAAATTCTACCTTTTAATGCGAAAGAGTAATCAGTTTAATTATAGTTGATTGGGAAGGGCTGTTATATCCATTATACGTTAATGAAAATTGAATAAAAAAGTGAATGCAGTTTGATTCTTCAGCCTGTTGGTTAAAGGCCACCCCTGGTCCTGCCGCAGGGGGGAAAAACAGTTCAGCCTTAATGTAATAATTTGATTACCTCCAACCTGGTTAGAAATGAGCCTGTCACCGTTTTTGAAAAATGGCTTAATTGTTGCTTGTTCAGGTAGAACTTCACACTCCTCTGCCTCCATCCATCATTCTGGACAGACTTTGGAGCAAAAGACAACTTGGTCCTGGGAAGTGTACGGCAATCCTCCAGCTACGACCGTAACTCAGCCTGCCCAGGACGGTCGTAAATCCCAACCACCGTAAAACAGGTTCAGTCACACGACCAACATGGTTTTTACAATGTGTTTTTGCTGGGGTTGTGAAGCGAATGCAGTGGTCATAAGTGTGAACTATAGTCGTTAAAGAGGACACCGCGGTCGTTAAGTAAAGCCATTTTTTCATTCTGGTGCAGTTTGGCCAAAAAAAACACCAGGAGAACGTGACGGTTTTGGGCAACATTCTCATGAAATGCAGTCATGTGACTACAGGCCACTGCAAACAGCTGTAAAGTTGTTCTGTAAATTCGATAAAATTTAATTCATTAATAGGTAACAGTAACAAGCGTTGCTGCATGTGTGTTCACATGACTGGGTGGGGTGGGCCGACCTTCAGAACTTTGGGTCTAGGCAAGTCCCCTTTTTCAGGTAGGTCGTAACTTCGAAAAGGTTGCTTAGCAACCGGTCGTAAGTCATGGATCACTTAGGGCTGTGAGCCTTCCACTGGCCACATGAGCCATCGCCCCACTTCATCTCTGCTGTGCATGCATGGGAAATGCACAGGAGATGCACATCCATGCACAGGACGGGTCACATCATAGTTTGTCAGAATACAGTTCGAAGGGACCTCGGAGGTCTTCTAATCGAACCCCCTACCTAGGTAGGAAACCCTACACCTCTTCAGACAAATGGCTATCCAATCTCTTCTTAAAAACCTCCACTCTACCTACAACGTCTGGTGGCAAGCAGTTCCACTGATTAATTGAAATTGATTAATCAGAAAATTCCTCCTTAGTTCCAGGTTGCTTCTCTTCTGGATTAGCTTCCATCCATCATTCCTTGCCCTGCCTTCAGGGACTTTGGAGAATAGCTTGACTCCCTCTTCTTTGGGGCAGCCCCTCAAATATTGGAACCCTGCTATCGTGTCACTCCTAGTCCTTCTTTTCATCAAACTAGACATACTCCATCTGCAATAGTTCTTTCATATATTTTTGTCTCCAGATCCTCAATCGTATTAGTTGCCTTTTTCCTTTGCGCTTTTTCCAAAAGGCCCAACATCTCCTTATTTTTTTTTAGTGGGGTGCCCAAAACTGGATGTAGTATTCCAGGTGTGGCCTTTCTAAGGCTTTATAAAGCGGTATTAATCAGTGTTGGGATTCAACCGGTGTTAACAACCGGTTCGGTTGAGTGTGCTTGCTTGCACAGAGTTTGAAAAATGCCTCTTTTCAGCTCTAAAACTTACCTTCTACTGCAGGGGTCTCCAACGTTGGCCACTTTAAGACTTGTGGACTTCAACTCCCAGAATTCCCCAGCCAGCCACAGTAACAGGAAGTCTAAAGCAGCTTTGCTGGCTGGGGAATTCTGGGAGTTGAAGTCCACAAGTCTTAAAAGTAGCCAAGATTGTAGAGTCCTGTTCTACTGCAGCCCCGGTGAGTACAACAGTTGATTCAGCGCAACCAGCTGAGCTGCAAAACACGGAAATATAGGGCAGACTAGGGCAGGGCAGGGGAGGCGGGACCAAATGATCATCAGAACAACCGGTTCGCCTGAACCAGTCTGAAATCCATCCATGGCCTTGCATAGAGGAAAATCCAGGTTAACCTTCATAATCCCCTTGCGCACAGCCTACAGCCCTGCTGTTGTTTGGGGACGGAGGACATTTGGGCAGCACAACATCACGACAAGACCCAGGTTCAGGCAGAGAAGTGGATGGTCAGAGCTTACCTGTAAGCCGAGGAACTTCTCCACCTGAGAGGTGGCCTCTTTCTCTGCCACCAGCAGGAGAACCTGGATGGCTCCAGGGAAGGTTTTCTGCAAGGAAGTGGAGACACCAGTGACTTCCCGTTGCTTCCTGTGACTGTGTGCATGTGTGCGCCTTTAGCACCTTCCAACCTGAAGCTCTTCTCTTCTCCCCCCGCTCCTCAAATTAGAATAGAATAGAATAGAATGGCATGTAAAATATAGAGGATAGAATAGAATTACAGAATGGAATGGGATAGAATAGAATGTAGAATACAAAGAATAAATTACCGAATAGAATAGGAATAGAATGTAGAATATAGAGTACAGAATAGAATTACAGAGTAGAGTAGAGTAGAGTAGAGTAGAGTAGAGTAGAAGTAGAGTAGAATAGAATAGAATAGAATAGAATAGAATAGAATAGAATGTAGAGAATAGAATAGAATAACAGAGTAGAATGGAATGGAATAGAATGTAGAATACAGAGAATAAATTACAGATTAGAATAGGAGTAGAATACAATAGGAATAGAATGTAGAATATAGAGTATAGAATAGAATTACAGAGTAGAGTAGAGTACAGTAGAGTAGAGTAGAATAGAATAGAATGTAGAGAATAGAATAGAATAACAGAGTAGAATGGAATGGAATAGAATGTAGAATACAGAGAATAAATTACAGATTAGAATAGGAATAGAATAGGAATAGAATGTAGAACATAGAGTATAGAATAGAATTAGAGTAGAGTAGAGTAGCATAGAATAGAACTTAGAGAATATAATAGAATTACAGAATAGAATGGAATGGAATAGAACGTAGAATACAGAGAATAAATTACAGATTAGAATAGGAGTAGAATAGAATAGGAATAGAATGTAGAATATAGAGTATAGAATAGAATTACAGAGTAGAGTAGAGTAGAATAGAATAGAATAGAATGTAGAATATAGAGTACAGAATAGAATTACAGAGTAGAGTAGAGTAGAGTAGAGTAGAGTAGAGTAGAGTAGAATAGAATAGAATAGAATAGAATAGAATAGAATGTAGAGAATAGAATAGAATAACAGAGTAGAATGGAATGGAATAGAATGTAGAATACAGAGAATAAATTACAGATTAGAATAGGAGTAGAATAGAATAGGAATAGAATGTAGAATATAGAGTATAGAATAGAATTACAGAGTAGAGTAGAGTAGAGTAGAGTACAGTAGAGTAGAGTAGAATAGAATAGAATGTAGAGAATAGAATAGAATAACAGAGTAGAATGGAATGGAATGGAATAGAATGTAGAATACAGAGAATAAATTACAGATTAGAATAGGAATAGAATAGGAATAGAATGTAGAACATAGAGTATAGAATAGAATTAGAGTAGAGTAGCATAGAATAGAACTTAGAGAATATAATAGAATTACAGAGTAGAATGGAATGGAATAGACGTAGAATACAGAGAATAAATTACAGATTAGAATAGAAGTAGAATAGAATAGGAGTAGAATGTAGAATATAGAGTATAGAATAGAATTACAGAGTAGAGTAGAGTAGAGTAGAATAGAATAGAATGTAGAGAATAGAATAGAATAACAGAGTAGAATGGAATGGAATAGAATGTAGAATACAGAGAATAAATTACAGATTAGAATAGGAGTAGAATAGAATAGGAATAGAATGTAGAATATAGAGTATAGAATAGAATTACAGAGTAGAGTAGAGTAGAGTACAGTAGAGTAGAGTAGAATAGAATAGAACAGAATGTAGAGAATAGAATAGAATAACAGAGTAGAATGGAATGGAATAGAATGTAGAATACAGAGAATAAATTACAGATTAGAATAGGAATAGAATAGGAATAGAATGTAGAACATAGAGTATAGAATAGAATTAGAGTAGAGTAGAGTAGCATAGAATAGAACTTAGAGAATATAATAGAATTACAGAGTAGAATGGAATGGAATAGAACGTAGAATACAGAGAATAAATTACAGATTAGAATAGGAGTAGAATAGAATAGGAATAGAATGTAGAATATAGAGTATAGAATAGAATTACAGAGTAGAGTAGAGTAGAGTAGAGTAGAGTAGAATAGAATAGAATGTAGAGAATAGAATAGAATAACAGAGTAGAATGGAATGGAATAGAATGTAGAATACAGAGAATAAATTACAGATTAGAATAGGAGTAGAATAGAATAGGAATAGAATGTAGAATATAGAGTATAGAATAGAATTACAGAGTAGAGTAGAGTAGAGTAGAATAGAATAGAATAGAATAGAATAGAATAGAATAGAATAGAATAGAATAGAATAGAATAGAATGTAGAGAATAGAATAGAATAACAGAGTAGAATGGAATGGAATAGAATGTAGAATACAGAGAATAAATTACAGATTAGAATAGGAGTAGAATAGAATAGGAATAGAATGTAGAATATAGAGTATAGAATAGAATTACAGAGTAGAGTAGAGTACAGTAGAGTAGAGTAGAATAGAATAGAATAGAATGTAGAGAATAGAATAGAATAATAGAGTAGAATGGAATGGAATAGAATGTAGAATACAGAGAATTAATTACAGATTAGAATAGGAATAGAATGTAGAACATAGAGTATAGAATAGAATTAGAGTAGAGTAGAGTAGCATAGAATAGAACTTAGAGAATATAATAGAATTACAGAGTAGAATGGAATGGAATAGAACGTAGAATACAGAGAATAAATTACAGAATAGAATAGAATAGGAATAGAATAGAATAGAAAGTAGAATATAGAGTATAGAATAAAATTACAGAGTAGAGTAAAATAGAATAGCAGAGTTGGAAGGCACCTTGGAGGTCTTCTAGTCCAACCCCCTGCTTAGACAGGAGGCCCTGTACCATAGACTCGACTGGACTAGAAACTAGACTAGACACTGGAAGGGACCCTGGAGGTCTTCTAGTCCAGCCCCCTGCTCAAGCAGCAGAACCTATCCCATCTCAGACAAGTCCAGTCTCTTCTTAGAAATTGCACCACAGCTAGGGGACATGTGGAAGGTGAGCAGGGAGGTGAGGTGGAGGAACATTTGGGCTGCTTCCTGCTTATTTTTAAGGAGTTGCAGTTTACACTAAAGTTGCTTTGGGTTTCGGCTTTGATGGTTCGTTCATTTAAACCATGATTGATGGCCCAGCCCATGAAGGTGCTCAATGGGAGAACCTGGTTTAGGAGACATCCAGGGGGAGGGAGGCGGGGAAACAGGGTCCCAGGGGACTGGAAATGACGTAGGCCAGAGTTGGCTTCATGCAGGGGAGGGCCAGGATGTCACCTCTAATAGATCCTTTTTGAAGTTTGGCTCGAGAATCATGATTTCATTAGGGCGATTGCTGGAATCCTGACAACCTGGACATAAGCAGTGAGGATCTCCACTAGGGATCCTGCCCACCCATAATTACCTGGAGAGATCCCAGGGCTGCGGGGAGCGTCGGAGGGGGAGCTTCCTTTCTGGCATCAACGAGGATGACCACCGCCTGGTCGTGGGAACGCTTCCTGCATGGTGGAATAAAAGACAGCAATGTAGACTCCCAAGCGGAGATGGACTTCATGGCTAACTCTGTTGACCCAAAGGTGCCTTTTTTTTTTTCCCAGGAGGCAACTGGACTTTCTGGTTCCTTCTTTTGAAGAGGTTTCACTTCTTATCCAAGGAGCTTATCTTATCTTCCGTTCTGACAGGATGGAGGGGAAGGGAAGGATTGATGCTCCTTGCAGACAGCTGGTCATTTGCATCCTTTTAGAGGGTCGTTGAGGCGGCTTGGAAGTTTATTTGCATCCTTAGGGTCACCTGAGTGGCACAAATGGGTGTCTGGAGCCTCCTTGGCTGCAAGATGTTTTTTCTGCCCTCTGTCCTGCAGCCAAGAAGGCTCCATGCCCATATGCACCACTCAGGTTCCAACTGTTGGTCAGAACTGAAGAAGCTTCTTGAATGAGAAGCGAAACGTCTTCAAACAAAAAATAAGGAAGTCCAGCTGCCTCTTGGAAAAAAAAGCACCTTTGGGACAACTGTGATCTGGATGATGGAGAATCTCTACAGACTTTTAATAATCCAATTTGGGATGAACCCCCTTTGAATGGGCTGGGAGTAGGAATGGATTTCCAGAGGGGAAAAAATGCAGACTCAGGAACCATTAGCGCCACTCAGGTGACCCTCAGGACACAGAGAAACCTCCAAGCGGCCTCAAGGACCCTCAAAAAGGATGCAAATGACCAGCTGCTGTCTGCAAAGGAATATCAATCCTTCCATCCTCCACCATTCAGTCAGAGCTGAAGAAGCTTCTTGGGTGAGAAGCATCTTCAAGGAGGAAAAAAATCAAGTAAGTCCAGCTGTCCTTTGGGAAAGCACCTTTGGAACAACTGTGACCTGAGTGATGGAGAATCTCCATAGAGAAGATGCAGAGTTGTCTGCAAGGGGTATACATCCTTCCCTTCCCCACCCTCCAGTCAGAGCTGAAGAAACTCCTTGGATGGGAAGCGAAATGTCTTCAAAGAAAAAAAAAACAACAGGAAGTTCAGCTGCCTCCTGAAATTGGGACAACCAGGACCTGGATGAGGAAGAACTTCTACAGGCTTTCTATCTCTGTTGAATTTCCTTGGTGGTGGTCCCTTTGGGGTCTTCTAGGACGGTTTCCCACCTTCCCACTCTAACCAACAGCTGTTAAGATTTCCTAGTGGCCTCCCATCCTTTTTACAGACCAGGAACAAGTGGTTTTTAAAGCTAGGCAAAATTGAGCCGGTGCTGCCCCCTGCTGTGCAGGAAGTAAATTAAGAGGCTGAGGAATTGGAAAAGAGAATTTCTGGAGAAGGCAGCAAGGAGAGGTGGTGGGGGGGCGGTTTAGAATTTGGGGAGACATTGATGGAGGTTCTCAGCCATCCAGGTCACGACTGTCCCAAAGGGGCTTTTATTTTTTCAGGAGGCAACTGGACTTTCTTTGTTTCTTCTTCTGAAGAGGTTTCCCTTCTCCTCCAAGAAACTTCTTCAGCTCTGACTGGTTGGTGGGGAATGGAAGGATTTCTACTCCTTGCACACAGCGGGTCATTTGCATCCTTTTACAGGATCGTTGAGGCCGCTTGGAGGTTTACTTATGTCCTGAGAGTCACCTGGGTGGTGTCAAGGGATGTGTGGAGCCTTCTTCAGATCTGTCTCACTGCATTGTACGGTGTACGCCAAGGATAAAACACGCAGACGCAAACTCGGTTTAGAAGATGCTCGGCAACGTGGTGTAGGCAGTGCAGTGCAGTGAGCCTTGTGTAGATGTGTACACTGGGAAAACAAAACAGCCACTTCACAAACGCAGGACGCAACATAGGAGAACAAATGCATCAGGACGAGATTCAGCAGTCCACCTGCATTTAGAAGACAAAGGTCACTCTTCTGAGGACAGCAAAATCCACATTTTGGACAGAGAGAAGCGCTGGTTTGGAAGCAGGGCCCAAGAGGGCATCTAGTCCAAACTGAACAGCTCTCCCTCAACAAGAGGAGGACGGATACGACCACATCTGTCTCCAGTCTACAACACCATCCTTTCGGCAGCTCCAAGAAGGCTCCACACCCATTTCCGCCACTCAGGTGACCCTGAGGACCCAGATAAATCTCCAGGTGGAGTTTCTACCTCTATCCTAGACCTTTCTCCCTAAGCAGGAATTGGGGATCCTACATGGAAAAAAGGATGATCTGTGAAAATTCGCCGCGGCCTATTCTCCATGGCCAACTCACCGTGGCCACGTTGGGACAACTCGCTGCAGGTTAGGAGTTACATTCATGTGGTGGAATAGAATCATTAAAGAACGGGTGCGACAGCACGGACCCAAGGAAATGTGAATGACAAAAATAAAATAAAATATTATTTGTATTTATTTAAAACAAGCTGGATACCTGTGCTTTGCTACGAAACTCTGTGGTGGGGCTTAGTTTTTGGGGAGGAAAATAAGGGGGGTAAAATTCTGCCTCTGCCTACCAGCAACCATCGGTATTCATCTGGCTAGCCTCCTGTCAGTGTGTGAGGGAGTGGAGAGCTGTTTGGAAACTGAAAGAAGTATTTGCTGTGTGAGCAAGAAGGAGACAGCAAGGAGCCTGGGCGTGGCTTAGCTCAACTGTTCTGGACTAAAGCTGCTTGGTGCTGTGAAACAGAAACTCCTCTGCTTGTGTTTTACATTTGGAATAGTTTTTTTTCAGGTGGGGAGTAGAACTCCTTAGCATCAGAGCGTATTAATAATAATAATAATATAGGAAATACTCTAAATGCTCTGAGGGTCCTTTGGAAAAATCCTTTCTTAGTGAGCCCCTAGAAGCCAAGAGGAACATAGATGCCAAATTTCAAGTCTGTAGGCTTGACGGTTCTGGAGATTTTGTGATGATGCGTGAGGGGTATTTTCGCTTTTATAGAGAGAGATAATAATTCAATTGGATTGTTAACTTGTCCCACAGTCAGTTGGTTGTGGCAAGTTGTCCCATTCCATAAAGGGAAGCAGCCTTGTTCCCTGCGTGTCTGAAGACTCAGCTCCACTTCAATGGTGGAGAGTGCCCGGTGGTGAGTATTGGGGCCATCTCATGCCCTGCCAGGACATCCGGAGTGGTGGCAGAACGAGAAAAGAAAGTCGCCTTCTCTCGTTTACTGGGAACAGGCATCGGGAGGGGCAACCCCCCCACCTATATGGAGGGCAGGGAGGGGATCTCATCGGTCTTGACTTCCTCCCATCGCCTCGGCCTCCTTTCCTCTTGAATGGCTTACCTGGCTATGGAGCAAAGGCAGAGTAGAAGCCGTGCCACCTCTTTGACGGAGATCCCAGGGTCCTGCCAGCCTCCTCCGTTTTGGGGGATTTCAACCACGGGCCTCCCGAGCTTGTCCACGCTGCCTGAAATTTGAGAGGTCACGCTAAACCACGCATGAGTCCAGGGCTCTCCAAACGTGGCCACTTTAAGACTGGTGGACTTCAAGTCCCAGAATTCCCCAGCCTCAGAGAGCACCAAAGACCCCACAGTCCTCCTCCCCCTCCTACTCTTCCTCCTCCTCCTATGCACACCTCAGTCCCTTCCAGCACTGATGTTGTTCCCTAGTTGGGTCATGAAATATCTGCAAGAAAACCACTGAGATCAGAGAGCATCTAGGACCCTACAATTGTTCTCATTCTCCTCCTCTTCCTCTTCCTCCTCCTGTTCCTCCTCCTCCTCCTCTCTGCAATTCCCACTGCCTTCTAGCACTGATGATATTCCCTAGTTGAGTCATGAAATGTCTGCAAGAAAACAACCAAGCTCAGAGAGCAGCATGAACCACTCAGTCCACAATTTGAAAGTGGACCTTTGCACGAGTTGTAAAAAAAACAACCCAAAATGTTGCACCCTATAGTGCATCCCACCCCTGAAAGGACCTAATGGCAAAGACTGCAACGATGACACCATCAAAGCCAATCTCTTTAACACTTTCTTTGGCTCAGTATTTGTAAACAGCAATGGATCATGCCCAGTAGTTCCTAGTCGAACCACAGACAACTGCAACGATCTAATAAATATAAATTTTACAGAAGACAATGTTGAAAAAGCACTGCGCAATCTAAAACCATCTCTATCTATTGGACCAGACGGAATATGTGCCTACTTCTTAAAAAGCTATCCACTGCCATAGTCGAACCTCTAAGCATGATCTTCGAAAAATCTTTCAGGACCAGTTCCTTGCCTAACCTATGGTCACAAGCCACGGTCATCCTCATCTTCAGAAAGGGAGACCCCAGCCTAGTTGAAAATTACAGACCAATCTCTTTATGCTGCGTCACCTGTAAAGTCATGGAATCAATTATTAACCAATCCATCATACTCCACTTAGAGACAAACAACCTACTCTCTAACAAACAATTTGGTTTCAGAAAAAAACTATCCTGTAATCTGCAACTCTTACACTGCAAAAACATATGGACTACATAGGGCAAAGCAATAGACGCAATCTACATAGACTTCTGTAAAGCCTTTTGATTCAGTGGTACACAACAAATTACTCCTAAAACTAAAAGCTTACAGTATCTCTGGACACCTGCATAACTGGATAGAGGCATTCCTGTCAAACAGACAACAAATGGTCAAAATTGGGAGCGTCCTATCAAATTCTGTACCTGTCAACAGTGGTGTCCCCCAAGGCAGTATTCTAGGACCAACTCTCTTCATACTCTACATAAATGACCTCTGTGATCATATCAAGAGCAACTGCGTACTCTTCGCTGATGATGTAAAGCTATTCAACAACACAGACAATTCCGCTACCCTTCAAAAAGACTTTGACTATGTATCAGAATGGCAACTTCAAATCTCAACAAATAAATACTCTGTCCTACATATTGGCAAAAAAAATCAGAAAATAAAATACAGAAATACAGACTACTGAATAGTCAAGACCTTGTTGATGATCCAAACTCTGTCAAGGATCTTGCAATACATCTCAAATCCTCAAATGACAAAAAAATCAGAAATAAAATACAGAAATGACTAGAAGTCAAACCTGTGATGACCAACTCGTAAGGATTTGCATACCATAGCCGAAAAGGCGGTTAATAGTTGTTAAACTAATCTAACGTAGCTTTCTCTGGTATATTACACTACTAACTAGAGCTACAAAAAATTGCTAGGACCAATACTCGAATACAGGCTCATCAGTCTGGAAACCCACATTAACATATCTGATATTCGCACAATTTGAGAAAGTCCATAAATATTTTACAAGAAAGTTCTCCACTCCTCTAACTCGTTGACAGAAACTTTATGGCCACCAGACTTGAAAATTTAGAACTAGAAAACCTTGAATTATGCCATCTTCAGTCCGATCTAAGTATAGTATATAAAATCATACACTGCAATGTCCTACCTGTCAATGAATACTTCAGCTTCAACCATAACAACACAAGAGCAAACAATAGATACAAACTCAAGGTTAATCGCACCAAACTTGATTGCAGGAAATACGACTTCAGCCACAGAGTGGTCAATGTCTGAAATACTCTACCTGACTCTGTGGTTTCTTCCCCAAACCCCAAAAACTTTAACCTTAGACTGTCTACTATTGACCTCACCTCTTTCCTAAGAGGTCTGTAGGGGGCGTGCATAAGCGCACCAACGTGCCTACCGTCCCTGTCCTATTGTTTCTTTTATTTTTCTTATATGTATCCATGTATTCATAACTATGTTTTACTTATACCTATTATCTTGTAAGCAATTGACAAACCAAATAAAATAAAATAAAAAAATAAATAAATTTACCAACTGTTGTACATTTACCCCACTTTGGAAGGGGGAACGTAGCAGGGATGAGATGAAAAAGATGCTTGGTTTGGGAAAATGCTGTCCTTAATTAGAACAATTCACCAGTGGAACCAGTGGCGCTCCATCACTGGAGGTTTTCAAGAAGAGACTGGACAGCCATTTATCTGAGGTGGTGTAGGGTTTCCTGCCTAAGCAGGGGGTTGGACTAGAAGACCTCCAAGGTCCCTTCCGACTCTGTTATTCTGTTAATTGTGCAAGTCCAGCTTGCCACGGAGGGAGCTGAGTTCAAGCATCCTCTTTCGAGCTTCTCCGTTTCAAGGTGGATTGCCTTGTGCCACTAACACAAACACTCCACACCCAGGCCTTGCAAAGAGAACGTGTGTGTATTTTATCCCCAGGGTGCAACACTCTACAGCAATCCTCATCTTACAACCCTTCGTTTAGTGACCAAAGGGACAACGGCATTGAAAACAAGTGTCTTCTGGCCGTTTTTCACACTTACGACCATTGAAGTATCCCTGCGGTCCCGTGATCAAAATTCGGACACTCGGCAACCAACTCACATTTACGACAGCCGCAGCATCCTGGGGGAAGGGGGGGACGTGATCCCCTTTTGCGACCTTCTGACAAGCCAAGTCCAAAGGGGAAGCCAGATTCGCTTAACGACCGTGTTACTAATTGAACAACAGCTGTGATTCGTTTAGCAACGGTGGCAAGGAAGGTCGTAAAATGGGGGAAAAGTTCACGTAATTATTGTTTCGCTTTGCAAGGGAAATTCGGGGAATCCGTGGTGGTCGTAAGTTGAGGACCAGCCGTATTTCCTTTCATTCTGGAATAGCCACAGCAGTACAGGAGGTCCCCGACTTACGACCACAATGGAGTCCCAAATTTCCGTTGCTAAGCGAGACAGTTGATCAACGCGTAACCTGGGTGTGAAGTGAATCTGGCTTCCCCATATAGGCTATGCTAATCAGAACATTGCAAAAGGGGGATCCCGGGATCCCCCCCAAGGACACTGCGACCGTCGTAAGTGTGAATCAGTTACCAAGGGCCTGGATTTTGACATGTGATCACGGAGATGCCACAAAGGTCGTTAAGTGTGAAAAACGTGTCCTAAGTCAATGTTTTTCCAGTGCTGATGTAACTGTGAACAGTCACGAAACAAACTTGTTGTAAGTCGGGGACTAGATCTATATCTCCACTTGGACAAGCTGAAGACAGGGGAAGTTCAAGTCCCAGAATTCCCCAACCAGCTATCCTGGCTGGGGAATTCTGGGAGTTGAAGTCCACCCGTCTTAAAGTGACGGTCAACTCGTAAAGCATTCCTAGCTTGCTCTCGAGTTGCCAAAGGCAGGAGGGTGTGTGTGTATGGGGGGGGGGGAACTGACGGAGTAGCACGCCAGCCACAACCAGAAGCACATTCCACACATGCCTTCTTTAAGGCTGTATCCCAGGCTACCAGGACCAACCGGAGAGGCATGATCTCTACAACCCGGGAAAGTGCTCCGGTTGGAGAATGCGATTTATGACAGCGGTCGCCAACCAGAAAATTTTGGTGATCCGCAGAGAAATGTCCCCCCCCAAAGCAATTAATCCAGGCTGCGTGGGAACACAAGGCTGCGCCGCCCACATGGCTCATGGGAACACAAGGTTTGCGTCGCTTGCATTGCAAACAACATGAAGTAGTGAGGGGAGGGGAGAAAGAGCAGAGTGGGGGACTTGCCCCACGTGCCCCACGCACCTGGCCTGGCCCCTGGGCTGCTTCTTTCTTCTTCTGCTTTTGGCTGCATGCAAAGAAAGCAGCCAAAGTCTTTCTTTCTCTCCCCCAAACTCTGCCAGAAATGAGTCTTTGGGACCCTGCAAGGCCTCCTGCTCCAAGAGGCTGTGCTGATGCAAAGACTCATTTGCTTTCCTTGCATGAAGCCAAAAGTCTCTCTCTTCCCCTGAGAACGGAGCTGGAGATGGTTTCCTGCGACCCCAAATAAAGAACGATCGATCGGTAGGAAAACGAGGTGGGGAATTTTCCTGCAGACTTTCTTTTGGGATTTTCCCAGGGTCTCTGGTCCGCGGGATTTAAAACGATGAGTTTGGTGGTCCCTGAGGTCCAAAAGGTTGGCGACCCCTGCTTTATGACACACCTTGGGAAGAGGGGAGGAAACAGGATCATAGGTGGGCTGTAAATTACGTGAGGCAGCGCTGACTTCATTTGGGTACGTGCCGATATGTTGCTCCTCATAAATAACTGGATTTCTTTTGAAACTTGGCTCGGGGCTCATGGTTTAATTCGGGTGTCCCTCGGAACCCTGACCGTGAGCCAGGTCGAGAAACACTGATCCCAGAGAGATTGGAAGCTAAGGATCTACTCCACCCAAATCTGTCATGCCCCTGTTGGAGTCTGACTCCGAGGGAGAGGAGGAAGAGGGAGTAGAAGTATGGCTCCGGAGGTTGTGGAGGAAACTAGGAAGGGCACAGGCTGGCTGGGCATTCAGAGGAAGACCCCAGGCCCTTCCCCACTCCATCCTAGGACATGCAGGGAGGAGCGGATAAAGGAGAAATGTGAATGGTGTGGTCTATGGGGGAGGAAGTGGCCCTGATCCCCTTCATGGGCTGCAGCTGGGAAGACTGGAAGGACAAACTGTGCATGGCAACGTTGCTGGAAACAAAGTGTGCATTCTTGTCTGAGTTTATCTGTGTTTTGGCTTCCTCCCAACTGTTGTTGCTGCATTATCTGTAGAAGTTTGCAATTAATCATCCTTGCCTGCTGTAGTCATTCCTTCAATGTGGTTTGTGTTGGGTTTTTTATTTCGAATTAACTTTACTTTGGGTGCAGACTGCATTGACTCCCTCCGTAAACTGTTTTCTTTAAGAGTTTGACATCCAGCCAAGGATAATTGGACCTTGGGGCCAAACTGGAGGCATTAAAGGGACTTCCTTCTATTTTTGTGACTTGGCCCCTTTGGGTCATCACAAAATCTTTCACGGGTCAACTCTCCAGCCACCAACGCAACTGGACCAGCTGGGAGATTTCGGCAGGAAAAACAGCCCACAGGCAATCCTGGTGCTGTTTCCACTCAGGGTACCTGGCAGACGGGCAATCCCCAAAGATAAAAGCTCGGAGTTGAGCAGTTCCCACGGGACCGACGCAGAGGGATTCGATCCCAGGACAAGCGGCTCGTTGATCAAGGTATCGGTGCTGGAGGGGGTTACGCCAACAGCATCCAGATTCAGGGGCCTTGAAAGTTC
Organism: Bungarus multicinctus; assembly: GCA_023653725.1. Lineage (NCBI taxonomy): Eukaryota > Metazoa > Chordata > Lepidosauria > Squamata > Elapidae > Bungarus > Bungarus multicinctus. The sequence continues at coordinate 133,014,226 of CM042842.1, read as the reverse complement.
CCCAAATGCAACTTCTGTCTGACTGGAACCTGGGAGAGAAATGGATTTATTCATTCATTTATTCACTTATATATTCATTCATTTATTCACTTATATATCCATTCATTCGTTCATTTGCAACCCATCTCACAGATAAGTGACTCTGGGCAGCTGACAAACCTCCTAACAACAGAGGGACACAGTGTTAATAACATATATATTTAAATACAGTGTTTCTCAGCCTTGGAAGTTGAAGATGATGGACTTCAACTCCCAGAATTCCCCAGCGGGATCCATCTTTCTCAGCCTTGGGAACTAGAAGACAGGTGGACTTCAACTCCCAGAATCCCCCAGCCTGGCCAGTGTTTCTCATGCCTTGGGAACTTGAAGAGGGATGGACTTCAACTCCCAGAATTCTACCCATCTTCCAAGTTTCCCAAGGCTGAGAAATTGACCAGGCTGGGGCATTCTGGGAGTTGAAGTCCATCGATCTACAAGTTGCTAGGTGCAGCAAACATTGTCTTAGAAAATGCTAGGGAGAATTGGGGTGGGGGCTGAAGACAATGCTTCCCTTGAGGGGGGAATCCCCAAGTAACATCCCCTCCCCTTTCTGGGGGATCTGCTTGCCCCCAACCCTCAGGACATTTTGCAAGGCCTCCCTTGGTGGAGATCTTAACGTTAGCCGTTACGCGGTTTGAGTTAATCGGAGCCTGCGGATGTTACTCATCGATTTTATATTTAAAGTTCTTTTTATTGACCATTTAAGTTGCATTGGTTGAGGCTGTAAGACCGGATGGTATAAAGTTCACGTGCAATAAACAAAATTACGTTAAAGACTTCAGCTGGTGCAAACTACGCACAACGTTGTAGTTGGTACAACCCAGGGGTGGGATTCAAATTTTTTAACAACTGGTTCTGTGGGTATGGCTTAGGTAGTGGGCGTGGCTTGGTGGTCATGTTATTGGCTGGGTGTGGCCAACTCAATATCACTCACATCGAGGCACGCATCTCCTCGCCTGGCCTCTCATGACTGTGGGGATGCTGCAACAGTCGTAAGTGTGAAAAATGGTCATAAGTCACTTTTTTCAGTGCCATTGTAACTTTGAATGGTCCCTCCACACAAGCAAAGTACCAGCAAAGGAGGGGAAAAAAACTGCAGGGAAGTTCCTGAGACAGAAAGTCTAGTCCTGCCAAGAATGTAATCAGGGTTAACCGAGAGGCAGTTTCTGTAAGCAACACCAGAATGTTTCCTTCCTACCTTCCTTACAGGATTAGGCCAGGAATTTCTTCTAACAACCAGTTCTCCGTACTGCTTACAATGTTAACAACCGGTTCTAGCGAATAGGTGCGAACTGGTAGAATCCCACCCCTGGTACAACCCCGGGGTAGACAAAGGTAGGGCAGAAATCATCAACACAACAGGAATTACAATCATTTGATTAACAGATGCTGTGTTTAATTTAACTTAATTTGTTAATTCAATGCCCATGCCACCCATCTTATTCTTAGGAACTCTGGGCATCTTGCCATGCTACAAATACAAAGAGTCCTTAACTTAAAACATTTTGTATAGTGACCGGTTACAACGGCCCTGAAAAAAACTTAGGACCCTTTTTCAGACTTACAACCGTTGCAACATCCCCATGGTCACACAATCAAAATTGGCGTCCAACTCGTATTTATGATGGTTGCCGGGCTCCAGGGTCATGTCGATCCTATTGTGCAACCGTCTGACAAAGCAAGTCAATGGGGAAGCCAGGTTTTTTGAAATTTGGCTTGAGAATCATGATTTCATTAGGGCGATTGCTGGAATCCTGACAGCAAATCAAGTAGAAGGGCTGCCCATTATCAGAGGCATCTTGGGTAAAGAGTCCAGGCTGATCGCCTTATAGCAGCCCTAAGTTCTATATCTGCACTCAATTCGTTTTTGTTTAATACAGGTCACCTTCAAGAAGTGAGAGGAGCCGAATGTCAACTCATCAAACATTCCTATGCCTGTTTTTGTAGTTGCCATAAAAAAAGGGGGGAGGGGAGGAAGGAAAGCTAGAAGAACAGCGCAACCATTTGGAAGCGAAAGTGCATTCCAACTCTTCTCTTTAAAAGATAACTAAAATAATAGGGTTTTTGCCCTCGAATATATTTAATTGGAGAATATGAATGACGACACCCAGCCCATAATTGGAGAATGTGATTGATGACACCCAGCCCGTGAAGGTGCTCAATGGGAGAACCTGGTTTATGAGACACCTGGGGGGAGGAAGGGAAAGAGGGTCCCAGGGGACTGGGAATGACGTAGGCCAGAGTTGGCTTCATGCAGGGCAGGGCCAGGAGGTCGCCTCAATTAAATCCTTTGAAGTTTTTTGAAGTTTGGCTCGAGAATCATGATTTCATTAGGGCGATTGCTGGAATCCTGATATCGAGGATTACTCGTAAACCACAATTTTGTTCCTGCCACCGTCCTCTTCCTCTTACCCTTTCCAGATGCCGGCTTCGCTCTGCCCGCTTTGGGAGAGGAGACCATCAACGTTTTCTTCCGAGGCCCTTCGGGCCCCTTGCCAGCTTTCTCAGGGGGGCCAGACCCCTCCCCAGAAGAGGCCAAGGGACGGTGGCCTTTCAGGAAGGAGAATTTACTGCTGACCGTTGGACCTTCGGCTGGAGACTTGGCGGGTTTCGTGGGCCCCGACCTGGAGGCTTCCTCCGTTTTCCTGTCCTTGTTGGGGTGTCCGGAGAGGTTCTGCGAGATCATCTGGCCTGACCCTTCATCCGGCTGTTCCTCTGTATCCGTTGCTTGGCTTAAGTCCATTTCCTCCAATATGGCTGCCATCAGCCCCGAGTTGAAGCTGATGGGGTTCTGGAGAGCCGCCATGTAGGAGTCTCGGTAACGGCACCGTGGCTCATGGGTTTTGGAGTCCGGGCTCAGTTTCCTTCTCAGACAGGGGGTGCAGGGCCCCTCCTCCAAGTCTTGCTCTTTCCCACAATCCCAGGCCACACCCGGAGGGGCGGGCTCCCCATTGGGCCGAAGAAACACCTTCTCAGCTTCCGGTGGAAGGGGATGAGGGGCCACCGCTGGAGAGGACATCTCAACCTTTGGAGGTTCTTCTGAAAACTCCACCAGGTTGACATATTCGCCTTCCAGGTTCTCACTGATGATGTCGCAGAGGCTGGGCACCACAAAGAGTGTGGACTTCTTCCAGGAGCCTCGGTCCACCTTGATGAGTCCAGGATACTTCCCTTGAGATGGTTTGGAGGCCTGGTCTGCACCGCTGGGCTGGCTTGGAGGCTCAGGATGGATGGAGTCCTTCTCCATGGGAGGTTCTGCTTTGGGGAGTTGGACAAACTCCGGGGTGGCTATTTTATTCCAGGGCACGGGGACAATTCCGTTGCCGGTGGCCACCAGGCAGGTGCGCAGGGTTGGCCGTTCCAGGTCCCGGTTGATGTCCTCCAACCAGGCTTCGGTGAAGAGCCACGAGCAAGAGGCATCAGGGATGGAGATCTTCTCAACGGTGGTCAAGTCCCTGGAGAGACACTTCACCACCAGGCAGGCCGACTGCTCCCCACAAGGCTCAGCTTGGAAGTAAAAGTCTCCCGGTCGGAGCAGAAGAGGGTTCAAGGGGCTGAGATGGATGGACACCTTCTCGTGGAGGCACAAGGGCCAGCCTTCGTGCAGGAAGACACGGCCAGAGTAGGGAGCCTGGGGGAGAGAAGGAAAGAGAAGAAGCCGTGGAGTGAAACCATCAAATTCTCCAAAACTTTTAACTGCTTTTATATTTATAATTGGCCCTCACATCCTGGACATAAACTGTTTCAACTCCTTCCCTCAAAACGACGCTATGGAGCCCTGCACACCAGAACAATCTGAGACGAGGACAGGTTTTTCCCCCTGAACACCATCACTCTGCTAAACAAATAATTCTCTCAACACTATGGTCCAACTATCTATTAAGTCTGCCTTATTATTACTATTAACCTTCTCATCACTCCTTATCGCCCATATCCTCCCACTTGTGACTGTATGACTGTAACTTTGCCACTTGTATCCTTATGATTTATATTGACTGTTTCCTAGTATGATTTGATTGTTGATTGTACCTATGACTATCATGAAGTGTTGTATCTTATGATTCTTGATGAATGTATCTTTTCTTTCATGTACACTGAGAACATTTGCACTAAGACAAATTCCTTGTGTCTCCAATCACACTTGGCCAATAAAGAATTCTATTCTATTCTATTCTATTCTATTCTATTCTATTCTATTCTATTCTATTCTATTCTATTCCATTCCATTCTATTTCTATTTCTATTCCATATTCTTTTTTCTCTATTCTATTCTATTCTATTCTATTCCATTCCATTCCATTCTATTCCATTCCTATTCTATTCTATATTTCTATTCCATTCTATTCCATATTCTATTCCATATTCTATTCTATATTTCTATTCCATATTTCTATTCTGTTCTGTTCTATTCTGTTCTGTTCTATATTCTATTCTATATTTCTATTCTATATTTCTATTCTGTTCTGTTCCATTCTATTCCATATTCTATTCTATATTCTATTCTATATTTCTATTCTATACTGTTCTGTTCTATTCTACTCTATTCCATTCCATATTCTATATTTCTATTCTGTTCTATTCTATTCTTATTCTATTCTATATTTCTATTCTATATTTCTATTCTATTCTATTCCATTCCATATTCTATATTTCTATTCTATATTTCTGTTCTGTTCTGTTCTATTTCTATTCTATTCCATTCCATTCTCTGTTCTGTTCTATTCTGAGAATGCACTGTGTCAGCGTTCCAGAAAAACCCAACTCCATCCAAAAACCCAGACAGGCATTTTCTCAAAAGTTTCCATTTGGTTAGAGTTGTCCTACTGGCACATCTGGGAAAGCCCTGAGTCTGAGAGTTCCGGGTTTTCCTTCAATCATTCAAAACGCAAAACCCACCCCCTGCACCCATCAGTCCATCACGTGCGCCCATCACCATCCCTTCCCACTTGAGGCGTCCCCTCTACTCCTCCCCACCCAAGCGCAGGAGTCACATGACCTTGATCAAAAAAAAAGAATGCTAGTATGTCTAACCACATACGCTCCGTGAAATTCCCCCTCCCAACTTCCCAAGCACAAGAATGTAGCAGCGTAGGAGCTCCTGGTGCTAATATGGCTTCCAAAGTTGACACACTGATGAAGTTACCTAGTGTGGTAGTGAGATGTCTGTAAGCACACAACCAAGCTCAGAGACCACCAAGGACCCCATGGTTCTCCTGCTCCTCCTCCTGTCCACAAACCTCACTCCCTTCCAGCACTGATGCTGTTCCCTAGTTGGGTCATGTAATGTCTGCAAGAAAATAACCAAGCTCAGAGAGACCAAGAACCCCACAGTCCTCTTCCTCCTCTTCCTCTTCCTCCTCCTCCTCCTCTCTGCAAACCCCACTCCTTTCTAGCACTGATGATATTATATACTTGGGTCATGAAATGTCTTTAAAAAAATCAAGTAAACTCAGAGAATACCAAAGATCTCATAGACCTCCTCCCCCACTCTACAAACCTCACTTCCTTCTAGCACAGAGGGGGAATTCTGGGAGTTGAAGTCCCCCCTCCCCCAATCTTCAAGTTGCCAAAGACCGTCCCCTAAGACTAGAAGGCCCTGCCATGAGTCAACAAGAGCTGGGCAACTTTTGTGTTTTGCAATAGTTGTCTGCAGGTGGGAGACACATGACCTGATTTTATTGCACAACTGCAATTCCACCATTTGCATGAAGTTACCATGCTGGGTGTGTCTTTGCTGGGGTTTGCTCTGGACACCTGTGGACACTGGAGCCCAACATCCCAGAGCTGCCAATTAGATGGAGAGGGAGAATGAGAGAGAGAGAATGAGAGAGAGAGAAAGAATGAGAGAGACAGTGTGAAAGAGAGAGAGAAAGAATGAGAGAGAAAGAGAATGAGAGACAGACAGAGGAGAGAGGAAAAGAGGGAAAGAAAGAGAGAGAAAGAGAAAGAATGAGAGAAAGAGAGACAGGCAGAGAAAAGGAGAGAGAGAGAGAGAGAGAAAGAATGAGAGAATGAAAGAGACAGAGAGAAAGAATGAGAGAATATGAGAGAGAATGAGAGAGAGAAAGAATGAGAGAATTGAGAGTGAATAAGAGAAAGAAAGAGAGAGAAAGAATGAGAGAAAATCAGAGAGGCAGAGAGCAGAGAGAGAGAGAATGAGAGAATGAAAGAGACAGAGAGAAAGAATGAGAGAATATGAGACAGAATGAGAGAGAGAAAGAATGAGAGAATATGAGAGAGAGAGAATGAGAGAGAGAAACAATGAGAGAATTGAGAGTGAATGAGAGAAAGAAAGAGAGAAAGAATGAGAGAAAATCAGAGAGGCAGAGAGCAGAGAGAGAAAGAATGAGAGAATGAAAGAGACAGAGAGAAAGAATGAGAGAATATGAGAGAGAATGAGAGAGAAAGAATGAGAGAATATGAGAGAGAGAGAGAATGCAGATGAGAGAATTGAGAGTGAATGAGAGAAAGAGAGAGAAAGAATGAGAGAAAATCAGAGAGGTAGAGAGCAGAGAGAGAGAGAGAATGAGAGAATGAAAGAGACAGAGAGAAAGAATGAGAGAATATGAGAGAGAATGAGAGAGAAAGATAGAGAGAATATGAGAGAGAGAGAGAATGAGAGAGAGAAACAATGAGAGAATTGAGAGTGAATGAGAGAAAGAAAGAGAGAGAAAGAATGAGAGAAAATCAGAGAGGCAGAGAGCAGAGAGAGAGAAAGAATGAGAGAATGAAAGAGACAGAGAGAAAGAATGAGAGAATATGAGAGAGAATGAGAGAGAGAAAGAATGAGAGAATATGAGAGAGAGAGAGAATGAGAGAGAGAAAGAATGAGAGAATTGAGAGTGAATGAGAGAAAGAAAGAGAGAGAAAGAATGAGAGAAAATCAGAGAGGCAGAGAGCAGAGAGAGAGAAAGAATGAGAATAAGAGACAGAGAGTAAGAATGAGAGAATAGAGAGAGAATGAGAGAGAGAAAGAATGAGAGAATATCAGAGAGGTAGAGAGAATGAGAGAGAAAGAATGAGAGAAAGAGAGAAAGAATGAGAGAGACAGAGAGAAAGAGAGAGAAAGAATGAGAGAATATGAGAGTGAATGAGAGAGAAAGAATGAGAGAGAGAGACAGTGTGAAAGAGAGAGAGAGAAAGAATGAGAGAATATGAGAGAGAGAGAATGAGACAGAGAGAATGAGAGAGAGAAATAATGACAGAGAGAAAGAGAATGAGAGAATGAGAGACAGAGAGAGGAGAGAAAAAGAGAGAGAAAGAGAGAAATGAGAGAGAGACAGGCAGAGAAAAGAAGAAAGAGAGAAAGAAAGAGAGAAAATCAGAAAGGCAGATAGAGAGAAAGAATGAGTGAATGAGAGAAAGAATGAGAGAGACAGAGAGAGACAGAGAGAAAGAGAGAAAGAGAAAGAATGAGAGAATATGAGAGAATGAGAGAGAGAGAGAATGAGAGAATATGAGAGAGAGTGAATGAGAGAGAGAGAAAGAATGAGAGAGAGACAGTGTGAAAGAGAGAAAGAATGAGAGAATATGAGAGAGAGAGAGAATGAGACAGAGAGAATGAGAAAGAGAGAGAGAAATTGAGAGAGAGAAAGAGAGTGAGAATGAGAGAGAGAGAGGAGAGAAAAAGAGAGAAATGAGAGAGAATGAGAGAGAGAAAGAGAGAAAGAACGAGAGAGACAGAGAGATAGAGAGAAAGAGAAAGAGAGAAAGAATGAGAGAATATGAGAGAGAATGAGAGAGAGAGAGAGAATGAGAGAATACGAGACAGAAAAAGAGAGAATGAGACAGAGAGAATGAGAAAGGGAGAGAGGGAAAGAAAGAGAGAAAGAGAATGAGAGAATAGAGACAGAGAGAATGAGAGAGAAAAAGAGAGAGAAAGAATGAGAGAGAAAGAGAGAGAATGAGAGATAAATGAGAGAGAGACAGACAGAGAAAAGGAGAAAGAGAAAGAATGAGAGAGAATCAGAGAGACAGAGAGAGAGAGACCGAGAGAAAGAGAGAAAGAATGAGAGAGAGAGAGAGACACCAGAGTTGGGGATTTTCCTTCTGTACTTACACAGGCAGCTTGTCGGATGTGCTCCAGGAGACGCTTCAGAGGGATGAGGAAGTCCAGGAGGCAGCAGAGCCCATCCCCATGGTACTTGGACTCCAGGACCCGGAAGAGCTGGCTCAGCACCGTGGGAGCCGTGACCTCGAAGGGCGGGAAGAGCCCTGACAGGGTGTTCTGCACAGCGGCATCCAGAGACTGGGGGTCCTGCCATGGGGAAGGAAAGAAGGAAGGGAGAAGGAGAAAGGGAAGAGGGAGGAGGAGGAGGAGAAGAAAGGGAGAGAAGTAGGAGAAGGAGGAAGAGGATGAGGAGGGGAAAGGAAGGGAGGCAGGAGGAGGAGAAAGGGAAGGGGGAGGAGGAAGGGAAGGAAGATGCGGAGAAGGAGAAGGAAAAGGGAGGGAGAGAAGGAGAAATAGGAGAAGGAAGGAGAAAGGGAGGGGGAGGAGAGGAAAGGGAATAACAGGCGTTTATTTTATTATGTAGTAAATCTATCTGTCAGCCTTCTCACTTGTCAAGCAATACAGGGTGACTTACAGTGTCATAAAACACAATCTAAAACAATCAAGCACCAGTAGAAGAATCCAGGGTTGAACTGCTGGGTCCTGGCTTGTTTTCTTGCAAGGCGTTTTGTGACCCAACTGAGGAACATCATCAGTCCTAGAAGGGAGACAGAACAAGACTAAACCGCCCCCTCCCTTGTAGCACTGATGATGTTCCCTAGTTGGGTTATGAAACATCTTCAAGGAAACCACCAAGCCCAGAGAGCCCCAAGGACCCGACAGTCCTCCTCCTCTCCTCTCCTCCTCCTTTCTGCAAACCTCATTCCCTCCTTGCCCTGATGATGTTACCTAATTGGGTCATGAAACGTCTTCAGGAAAGCAACCAAGCTTCCCAAGAGCACCAAGGACCCCACAATAATTAAAGCATGAAAACCACAAAGCATGAAAATCAGAAGACTGCAATGGGGCTGCAATGCAAACATCGGTGAATTTGGAGAAAGAAAACCTCCTGATGGATCAAATCTGAACCCAGGGCAACTCATAGGATGGGCCAGAGCCACAAGTACCTGGTTCGCACCCTTTTTAGATCTAGGACTTCATTCATTCTTTGGGTTGGCCCAATAAAATTAAATTGGTATTAATTTGCTGCTCAACATTTAAATGTTTTCATTGGTTATTTCTAACATGGTACAATGCCCAGAGTTGCTAATAAATGAGATGGGCAGCATGTGCATTGAATTAACAAATTAAATTAAATTAAACACAGCATCCGTTAGTCAAATGATTGCAATTCCTGTTGTGTTGGTGTCTTCTGCCCTACCTTTGCCTGCACTGGGGTTGTACCAACTACAACGTTGTGCATAGTTTGCGCCAGCCAAAGTTTTTAACATAATTTTGTTCATTTCATTGACCTTTATACCATCCGGTCTTACAGCCTCAACCAATGCAACTTAAATGGCCAATAAAAAGAACTTTAAATATAAAATCGATGAGTAACATCCGCAGGCTCCGATTAACTCAAACCGCTTAACGGCCAACGCTAAGATCTCCACCAAGGGAGGCCTTGCAAAATGTCCTGAGGGTTGGGGGCAAGCAGGCCCCCCAGGAAGGGGAGGGGGTGTTACCTGGTGACCTCCCCTGAAGGGAAGCATTTTCTAAGACAATGTTTACCACACCTAGCAACTTGAAAATGACTTCAACTCCCAGAATTCCCCAGTCTGGCCAGTGTTTCTCAGCCTTGGGAACTTGAAGATGGGTGGACTTCAATTCCCACAATTTAAAGAACAGGCTGAACAGTCACTTGTCTGACATAGTATAGGTTCTCCTCCTTGAACATAGGGCTGGACTAGAAGACCTCCAAGGTCCCTTCCAGTTCTCTTCTCTTTTCTATTCTCTTCTCTTCTCCTCTACTCTACTGTTCCATTCCATAATCCATTCTACTCTTTTCTATTCTATTCTACTCTACTCTATTTTGTTCCATTCCATAATCCTATTCTATTCATTCCATTCTATTCTATTCCATTCCACTCCATTTCTATTATATTCTAAATTCCCCAGCCTGACCAGTGGAGGGAGGGATGGACTTCAACTCCCAGAATTCCCCAGCCAGCAGAGCATACCGTCGATTGTTCTTCATCTGTTTCAGCCTCCAGTCCCCTAATCCTCTTGGTTGCTCCTCTCTGCACTCTTTCCAGGGTCTCAACATCTTTTTCAATATCGTGGCGACCAAAACTGGATGCAGGATTCCAAATGTGGCCTTACCAAGGCCTTAGAAATCGGTGCTAACGCTTCACCTGATCTTGAATCCTGGAGAGCAGGAGAGGCGTTGTTGGGAGACACCCCTCCCTTCTCACTTTATGTCCAAAGTAGAGATCTTGTGGTTGAGCAGACCTCACGGGAAGGAGAGAGAGAACTTGTCCAACCAGTTTTTCCATCCACCTCCCACTTCCTTTTGCCCGCATGGCTGCAGATGAAAATTCTACAGGCAACACCTTCGTTTTCAACCGGAAGGGATTTTCTCCCCAGAGAAAAAGTGTACAATTAATTACAACTCTGGGCAGTGTAGAATTTAATCCATATAATACAACATTAATTAATCTCTCTCTCTATATAGATAGATAGATAGATAGATAGATAGATAGATAGATAGATAGATAGATAGATAGATAGATAGATTATAATCTATCTATCTATCTATCTATCTATCTATCTATCTATCTATCTATCTATCTATCTATCTATCTATCTATCTAAAAGCAAAAGAGCGCTCACGCATCATCACAAAATCTCCAGAACCGTAAAGCCTACAAACTTGAAATTTGCCTCTTAGCTTCTAGGGTCTCACTAAGGACTTTTTGAAATGACATTAGTATTTTGTATATTATGATTATTAACATGCTCTGATGCTAAGGAGTTCTACTCCCCCTCCCCACCTGAAAAGAAATCTGTTCCAAATGCAAAATACAGAGGAGAGCAGTTTCAATTTCAGTTTCACAGCACCAAACAGCTTTAGTACAGAACAGTTGAGCTAAGCCACCCCCAGGCTCCTTGCTGTCTCCTCCTTACTCACACAGCAAATGCTCTTTCAGTTTCCAAACAGCCTTCAACTCTCACACACTGACAAGACTCTAGCCAGATGAATACTGATGGATGCTGATAGGCAGAAGCTAAAAAAATTTCTCCTTATTTTCCTTCTCAAAAACTAAGCCCGATCATATCTATTCGGTTAACAATGGTGGGCAGGTAGGCCATAAAATGAGGCGGAACTCAGTTAACAAACGTCTCACTGCACAAGAGGAATTTGGGGCTCAATTAGAGTTGTAACTTGAGGATGTCAAAGGATAATTAGGACTGCAGTAAAAACAATTACTACCAACCTGCCTTCTATCAAGGACTTGTATCCTTCAGGAGGGCTGTGAAAATATCTACAGACCCCTCACATCCCAGACATAAACTGATTCAACTCCTACCCTCAAAACGACGCTGCAGAGCATTGTGCACCAGAACAACTAGACACAAGAAGAGTTTTTCCCCCAGTGCCATCACTCTGCTAAACATATTAATTCCTTCAACGTTGTTCAACTATTTACTTAGACTATATTATTATTATTCTCATCCAACCCTACTACCTCTCTTCTTTGATTTATGACTATAACCTTGTTGCTTGTATCTTCATTATTATATTGTTTTATTTGTTTCTTAGTATGATTTGATTGCTTATTTAGTAATCTATATAAGTGTTGTATCTTATGATTCTTGATGAATGTATTTTATTTTTTCTTTATGTACACTGAGAGCATATGTACCAAAGCCAAATTCCTTGTGTGTCCAATCATATTTGGCCAATAAAAAAGAATTCTATTCTATTCTAATTCTATTCCTATTTTCTATTCTATTTTATTCCTCCTATTCTATTCTATTCTATTCTATTCTATTTCTTTCTATTCTCCTTTCTATTCTACTCTACTCTACTCTACTCTACTCTACTCTACTCTACTCTACTCTACTCTACTCTACTCTACTCTACTCTACTCTATTCTATTCTACTCCATTCCTATTTCTAATTCTATTCTATTCTGTATGCAGACTTTGGTGTCAGAAGGAGTCAATTGTGTGACAATCCAAAGCACTATACCTGAGGTGGTCAGTCTTTCTCAACCTTGGTGACGGGAAGATGGATGGGACTTCAACTCCCAGAATTCCCCAGCTAGACCAGTGTTCCCCAACCTTGGCCACATAAAATAGGTGGACTTCAACTCCCAAAATTCCCTAGCCCAGGGGTCTTACTCTCAGCCAGCACAGCTAGTTGGAGGATTCTGGGAGTTGAAGTCCACAAGTCTTAAAGTTGCCAAAGTTGGAGTAGTCAGACTCATGTTTCTTAACCTTGGTGATAGGAAGATGGATGAGACTTCAACTCCCAGAATTCTCCAGCCAGTTGAAACGATTTCCTTAACAACTTGAGGCAAGGAAGATTGTAAAACTCAACAAATGTTTCCCTTAGCAACAGAAACGCTGGCCTCAATTGTGGTAGAAGGTCGAGGACTATCCGTACTTCCCCTTATACTCAAACATGCTGCACCCCGTTTCATTTCCTGCTAGCTGGGGAATCCTGGAAGTTGAAGTCATGCACTGCAAAGTTGCTGGGATGGAGAAATGATCTTCTAATGTATTTTTTCCCCTCCTTTTCCAAGTGTTTTTCTGTAAGGATGTCTTTGCCACCGGCCTTAAAAGATAATCAGAGTTGGAAGGTACCTAGTAGGTCATCTAGTCCAACCCTCCATCCAAGTGGGAGATCCTACACCATTTCTGACAGATGGCAGTCCAGTCTCTTCTTGAAAGCCTCCAGTGATGAAGCTCCCACAACTTCTGAAGGCAAATTTCTGTTCCATGGGTTGATTGCTCTCACTGTTGGGAAATTTCTCCTTATTTCCAGGTTGAATCTCTCCTTGATCTGTTTCCATCCATTATTTCTTGTCTGGCCTTCAAAGGTGCTTTGGAGAATAGCTTGACCCCTTCCTCCTCTCTGTGGCAGCCCCTCAAATATTGGAAGGCTGCTCTCCTGTCTCCCCTGGTCCTTCTCTTCCCTAGATTAGCCAGGCCCAGTTCCTGCAACCATTCTTCATATGTTTTAGCCTCCAGTCCCCTCATCATCCTGGTTGCTCTTCTCTGCACTTTTTCTAGAGCCTCAACATCTTTTTTATAATGTGGTGCCCAAAACGGGATGCAGTACTCTAGGTGTGGCCTTACTCAGGCTTTATAGAGTGGTCTTAGTACCTCCCTTGATCTTGATTGTATCCCTCTGTTAATGCAACTTAGGATTGCACTGGCTTTTTTGGCTGCTGTTGCACACGGCTGTTCTCCTATTTAGCTGGTTATGCACTAAGACTCCAAGATCCCTCTCATAGTTCCTACTGTTGAGCCTGGTTTCACCCAGTCTATATGTGTCCTTTGGGTTTTTCTTGCCTAAGTGAAGGACTTTACTTTTCTCCACATTGAATTTCATTTCGTTAGATACGGCCCAGTGTTCCAGTCTGTCAAGACCCATCTGGATCGTCAACCTATCTCCTTGGGTGTTGTTTTCATCCCAGGTGCTTCCACCTGAGACAAGAGGGGAGGCATGACTCACTTTGCAAAACCTGAGGTTGAGAATGTTGTTCCTGCAGAGCAAAACCACACGAGACGAATCAGGCCACATCGGTGACCGCAAACATGGGTGAATCATATCTCACCCTGTCCAGAGGTGAAAACATAGGAACTGAGTCTTGTTTTGCATCTTGTCTCAATGAAAGGAGAAGAGGAGCACGGTGGCCAGGTCAAAATACTCAAATCGACCAGGTTAAAAAAATAGCTCGACTGGGCAATCAAAGAACTGCTAGTGCAGGAGTGGTGAACCTATGCAACGTGTGCCGCAGCTGGCACGTAAAAGCCATCGCCCCAGCTCAGCTCTGCTGCACATGTGCACGTGCTCCCACCGGTGAGCTGCTCTTTGGATTCACTGCTGCACATGCGCACGGCACATTGCACGTGGAGGGCGACGGGACATATGCACATTGCATTTTGGGTATGCTTGGATGCACGTACTTTGGGCACTCGGTGCCAAAAAGGTTCTCCATCACTGCGCTATATATAAACAAGAGAGCCAACCCTACCCTTTTCTAGCACTGATGTTGTTACCTAGTTGGGTCATGAAAGGTCTGCAAGAAAACTGCCAAGTTCAGAGAGCCCCAGGAACCCCCTTGATTGGTGGTTCTAATTTCTCCTTAATTCCAAGTTGCTTCTCTCCTTGGTGAATTTCCATTCGTTGCTTCTTGTCCTGCCTTCAGGGGCTTTGGAGAATAGCTTGACTTCTTCCTCCTCTCTGGGGCAGCCCCTCAGATATTGCAAGATGCTCTCCTGTCTCCCCTGGTCCTTCTCTTCCCTAGACTGGCCAAACCCAAATTCTGCAGCTGTTCTTCATATCTTTTAGCTTACAGTCCCCTAATTATTTTTGTTGATCTTCTCTGCACTCTCTCCAGAGTCTCGTGTTTTTATTGTGAAGACCAAAACTAGGTGCAGTATTCCAAGTGCGGCCTTACCAAGGCATTCTAGAACAGAATAACAGTGTTGGAAGGGACCTTGGAGGTCTTCTAGTCCAGCCCCTTGCTCAAGCAGGAGACCCTATACCATTTCAGACAAGTGACTGTCCAGATTCCTCTTAAAAACTTCCAGTGTTGGAGCATCCACAACTTCTGGTGGCAAGCAGTTCCATGGCTTAATTGTCTTCACTGCTAGGAAATTCCTCCTTAGTTCTAAGGTTGCTTCCCCCCTTAATCAGTTTCCACCCGTTGCTTCTTGTCCTGCCTTCAGGGGCTTTGGAGAATAGCTCGACCATCTCGTCTTTGTAGTAGCTCCTTAAATCTTGGAAGGCTACTCTCATGTCACCCCTAGTCCTTCTCTTCGTTACTAGAGATCCCTCCTTTCCTGCAACCCTTCTTTATGTTTTATCCTCCAGGTCTTTCATCTTTAGTTGCTCCTCTCTGCACTCTTTCCACAGTCTCAGTATCTCTTTTACATCATGGCGACCAAAACTGGATGCTGGATTCGAAGTGTGGCCTTACTAAAGCATCGTAAAGTGGTATTAACACTTCTCATGATCTTGATTCTATGCCTTGCTTGACCCCGGCTTCTTCGTGGCAGCCCCTTAAATGCTCTCCTGTCTCCCCTGGTCCTTCTCTTCCCTAGAGTAGCCAGTTCCTGCAACCGTTCTTCTTCGTATGTTTCATCCTCCAGCCCCTTAATCATCTTCCTTGTTTCTTATCTTCCCTTCTGGTGCTTTGGACAATAGGTGGACCCCTTCCTCCTCTCTGGGGCAGCCCCTCAAATACTGGAAGGCTGCTATTGAGTCCCATCCTAATCCTTCTTTTCAATAGCAAGATTTACTCAAGGAGTAAGGGGTGCAGAGTAAATGAGAGGCAGCCCTGGAGAACTAGCAACTGGCATCGTAAGAGAGCGGGCATGCCACAGTGAGTCGCTGGAGGTGGTTTCACCTGGAAGTAGCCCAGGCAGCTGGCCAGGTGGCATCAGAGTTGGCACGACACAATGCCCAGATGACCCAGGGTATATCAGAAATATACCTAAATCCAAACCGTAACTATAAACCCTTTAATGCCTTCAACTTGGCTTCACTGTTAAATTGTTCACCGTGGAGAAGTAAAACTATCTTCCAAATAACATTTCAAAGGCAAGAAATAAAATTCATAATCAAAGAGCCCGATAACGAAGCAGAAACCAAAAACAAATCATATTAAATCAAGTTTCCTTGACAGACTAAGATAAATAATCGCCAGCTTCAGAAAGATAACCAGGGACAGTCCATTGGAAGACCGCCAACCAAGATAAACCTTCGTTCAAACTAAAACACTTAATTGTTTCCAGCGTCTGTTAGCAGGCAGGCCGACACTCTTATGCAAATCTCCCACCTGCAACCCATGAAGAGGATCATGGCCGCTTCCTCTCCCATAAGCCACGTTGCTCCCTTCTCCTCTTCCCCCTGTGTGCTCTAGGATGGAGAAGGGATGGGCCTGGGTCCTCCTCTGACTGCTCAGCCGGAGCAGCCTCTGCCCTTCCCCAGCCTCCTCCACCACCTCTGGAGCCACACCTCCACTCCCTGTCGGCTGTTCCTCCTCTTCCTCAGAGTCGGTCTCCACCAGGAGCATGACACCAGGCAATGCAAACAGGAAGCGGTACGGCCACGCCCCACAAACGCTTATTTGCAGAGGGACTGGGAGAGCCCGCCCTGATCTCATTGATGGGAGATTGGTAAGGCCTGGATCCCGGCCAATGAAAAGGACTCAGGCCATACAGGTGGTCCTCGAGTTATGACCGTTCGTTTAGTGACCGTTCAAAGTCACCACGACATTAAATAAAAAAGGGATTTATGACCGTTTTCTAATGCTAGCAACCATTGCAACATCCCCGTGATCAGATGATTAGAACTGGGACACCTGGCAACTGGTTGCATAGTTATGACGGTCGCAATGTCCCAGGGTGGGGGGGTGTCGCGTGATCCCCTTTTGCAACCTTCTGACAAGAAAAGCCAGTGGGGGAACCAGATTCGCTCAACAACCAAGTGACAGATTTAACTGCAGAGATTCACTTAACAACGGTGGACAGAAAGGTTGTAAAAGGGGGTAAAACTCATTTAATAAGAGAATGGGAATTGTAGGGAGGAGGAGGAGGAGGAGGAGGAGGAGGAAGGATGGGGTGTGGGGTCCTTGGGGCTCTCTGTGCTAGGCAGATTTTTTGCAGACGTTTCATGACCCAACTAGGGAACATCATCAGTCATCAGTGCTAGAAGGGAGAAGGATTTGCAGAAAGGAGAGGGAAGAGGAGAGGGAGGAGGAGGAGGAGGAGGAGAAGGATGGAGCATGGGGTCCTTGGTGCTCTCTGTGCTTGGCAGTTTTCTTGCAGACGTTTCATGACCCAACTAGGGAACATCATCAGTATCCTAGAAAATAAACTATCTCTTTCTAGTGTGTGTGTGTGGGGGGGGGGGAACTGCCCTTGGACGATGGCAGTGGGGCTTGCCCTGAAGTGGATTTTAGCCATTTTGAGTCTGGAGGGTCCAAGAAACCCAGGACTTTTGTCTGGCTGGTGCCAACCTCGACCTATCAACAGATGCTATTCTGGTTGCAAAAAGATCACAGTCTGAATTTAGCTCTGAATTTTGCCCGGCAGGGAGGGAGTGGGGAGGCAGGCAAGGGGCATGCCACGACCCTGCAGAAGGCGAGGTGGGCGTAGAGGACAGACTACACACACACATACACATACACACCAGCAGGTGCCAGCCTGGTGCCAATGCCAAGGTTGCCCCCCCCGGGCCCCCAACAAAGCCGAGGCTGCGATCTATTCCAGCCTTGTGACTTTTAATCCTGGGCAGATCCTCCCAGGCTAACATGGGGAGCTATTTTTAAAATCTTTTTGTAAAGGCTCAGAGAGCTTTGGAGGAGCTGTTTACACATACCCCAAATTAAAATCATCTGCCAAGGGAGGAGGGGGGGGGACTCCCATTCCCCCCCCCCAGCATTGATTATGGGAGGAATAGAGAAAGAAGGAAAAAAAGAGGAAGGACTTTTAAACATGTTCGCCGCCTTGAATTACTTCGAAACAATAATAAATACCTCAATCAAATAAATGGTGGAGAGCCCCTTCTTTGCATCCCTGGAACCTCCCTTCCAACTCCCCCCACTCCCCAAAAGCAAACGGGGCAAAATCAAGGAACCCCCCCCCCCATCTACCTACAACTCCCCCCCCCCCCGCCCCCCAGGGCTGTGCCAAATCACCTAGCTGCTCTCCCCTTGCAGAAAAGCCCTTCTGAAACCCAATTTCTTTCTGGCCACTCTCCGAGGAAAAGGAGGAAGGAAGGAAGGAAGGAAGGAAGGAAGGAAGGAAGGAAGGAAGGAAGGAAGGAAGGAAGGAAGGAAGGAAGGAAGGCAGGACGGGGGGAAGTAAGTAGAAGGAGAGGAGGGAGAGAGGGAGAGGAGAGGAGGAGAGAAGAGCGAGGAGCGCACGGAAGAGGAAGAAGAAGAGGAGGAGGGAGAGGGAGAGGGAGGAGGAGGAAAAGAGGAGGAAGATGAATAAGAGGAAGAGGAGGAGGAGGAAGAAGAAGAGGAAGAGGAAAGGGAGGAGGAGGAAAAGAGGAGGAAGATGAATAAGAGGAGGAGGAAGAGGAAGAAGAGGAGGAGAAGGGGGGAGAGGGAGGAAAAGAAGAGGAGGAGGAGCAGGAGGAAGAAGAAGAAGAAGAAGAAGAAGAACTACTGCTGAGTCTTCTAATTTCCCCTCCCCTCCTTTTTCAACGGAAGACCCTTGCCCAGATGGGTCCCCTCCAACAGTGCAAGCCAGCCAGCAGCCTCCCCCTCCCCCTCCCAGCTGGGAAGCCGCCCCCCCTGAAGAAAGCAGCCTGTTTCTACTCCCCCCACCCACCCGCCTGCCTGCCTCCCTCCTCCTCATCTCTGCCTCTCCAGCTTGGGACCACCCTGGCGTGTTCTCTCCTACGCAAAGCAGGACTCTCCCCAGATGTGAGGCTTTTGGGCAGGGATCCGAACCAGGAGCCAGAAGAGGAGGAGGAGGAGGAGGAAGGAAGGAAGGAGGGCCCAGAAAACCGGCCAGAGAGCGGGGGATGGGGGGATGGGAAACGGGCAATAAACAAGCAGTCAAGTTCCCACCCTCATGAAGTCTCCTCCAGCTTTGGAAATCTGGTCTCCCTGCCAGCCTCGGGTGTAGATGGGGAGGGATTCCTGGATCTGAGTTCAAGTCTGCACGGGGCGGGGGGCACTGAAAAATGTTGGTTTCTGAGACTTTCTGGCTGGTTGGGAAAAAGTCTCGACCCCCTCCCCCCCCCCTTCCCCCAGGCCAGACAGGGTTTTTTTTACCTGTTTGAAACTGCAATGGAAATTCATGCAGGAAGATGTAGAATATAGAACGATGGGGTTGGAAGGAACCCCAGAGGTCATCTAGTCCAATCCCCGGCTCAGGTAGGAGACCCTTATAGAATAATGAGAGTTGGAATTGGAAGGGGCCCTGGAGGTCATCTAGTCCAGCCCCCTGCTCAAGCAGCAGACCCTTATGGAATTACAGAATAGCAAAGGTTAGAAGGGACCTTGTAGGTCATGTAGTCCAACCCCCCGCCCAAGCGGGAGACCCTGCACCGTTTCTGACTGAGGGGAGTCCAGTCTCTTCTTAAAAGCCTCCAGAGATGAAGCTCCCACAACTTCTGAGGGCAACTCTTGTTCCACTGATTCATTATTCTCACTGTCAGAAAGTTTCTCCTTATTTCCAGGTAGAATCTCTCCTTGGATCAATTTCCATCTCTTGTTCCTTGTCTGGCCTTCAGGTGCTTTAGAAAATAGTTTGACCCCTTCCTTCCTCCTCTCTGTGGCAGCCCTTCAAATATTGGATGACTGCTCTCCTGTTTCCCCTGGTCCTTCTCTTCCCTAAACTAGCCAGGCCCGGTTCCTGCAACCATTCATCTTATATTTTAGCCTCCAGTCCCCTCATCATCCTAGTTGCTCTTCTCTGTACTTTTTCTAGAGTCTCAACATCTTTTTTATAGTGTGGTGACCAAAACTAATCCAGGAGAGAATCAACCTACAATGAAGGAAAAAATCCTGACATTGAGAACTATTAACTAGAAACTGTTGAAATTGAGAAACTGCCAGGAAATGGAGATCTATGTAAATATTCATATTTAATGTACAATATGTATGTAATTATATTGTATACTGAAAAATATATAACATATCTTCTTTTACGGCTATGGAATAGAGAGCACAGTACACAGACTATAATTATCCAGATTTATCTCTGATTTTTCTCTTTCTAGATATATATATGTACTTAATGTTAATATGATATTTTTCTCTTTTGAACCGATGACCTATATACATGAATCACTTTTTATTAACATTATTAACTGTGAATTAGTATTACCAATACTACGAATAACTGTCAAGTATTAATTGTATTTGTTGTTCTGTCAAGGAAATGATGTTGAAAGATATTGACACATCTTCTATTCTAGAAATTTTTGTAATTTTTTAATATTTTGAATTTCAATAAAGAATTTTTTAAATTTAAAAAGAGAGAGAGAGAGAGAGAACTATTAACCAGTGGAACAAGTTTCCCCCAGAGGTTGTGGGCGCCCCATCACTGAAGGTTTTCAAGAAGAGCCTAGACAGCTCTCTGTCTGAAATGATACGGGGTCTCCTGCTCAAGCAGGAGGTTGGACTAGATGACCTTGAAGGTGCCCTTCCAACTATTTTTTTTTCTGTTATTAAACTCTGCTACAGAACTGGATGCAGGATTCCAAGCGTGGCTTCACCGTGGAATGACACCCTTGGCTGAAGAGCATGGATCTCCCTTCTCCCCCTTGCAAATTATTCCGAATGGTTCCAGGGTTAGTATCGGAATAAGAGGTGGGGGCTTCCCGTTGGGAAAGGTCAGAGGTTTCAGGCTTTGGCACCGGGATGGTGAAGTGGGCTGCCCTCCGGGGGCCACGGCTTCCCCATGTCACTTGACACCCCCCTCCAATCCAATACCAACCCTCCTTCTCCACACCTTTGCCTGGATGACTCTCCCTTCACACCAGGCCACCTGTGGCTCTCCCAGCCACCCCTCCAGACGATGCCAAAGCAGCCCAAAGCCCCTCTTGGAGCCCCCCAGAGGAGGAGGAGGAGGAGGAGGACTCTGCAAGCCAACAAACTCCTTTCCCTCTTTCCCTTTCTTTCTGGAAACAAACTCCCCAGACATCCCCCCCAAACAGCCACTTTTTCTTTCTTTCCAAGCCGCAAAGTTTTCCAAGCCCACAGGCTGCCTTTCCAAGCAGCTGCTAATAATCTCGACCGCCCGGTGCCAAACTTTTGTTCCTGCTGCTGAAGACGAGCAGGGGGGATATTTTGGGGGTTTTTCGGTGCGTGAGAAAGAAACTGCTCCCTGCAGAGCCAAGAAAAGGAGGAGGGGGAGAGGGAGAAAAGGAGGAGGAGGAAAAGGGGGAGGCAGGGAGAGGAAAGGGAAAGAGGAGAGGAAGAAGAGGAAGGGGGGGAGGCAGCGAGGAGACGGACGAGGGGAGGAGGAGGAAGGAAGCGGAGGAGGACGAAAGAGGAGGCGGAGGAGAAGGAGGCGGAGGAAGACGGGAGAAGAGGAGGAGGAGGAGGAGGAGGAGGAGGAAAGGGGGAGGGAGGAAGAGGAGGAGGAGCCGGCGGCGGCGGGAAGAGGAAAAGAGGAAGGAGGGAAAAGAACACAACGGGGGAAAAAGCACGAGGAGGCAGAAGAGAGGAGGGAAGGAGGAAGAGGAAGGAGAAGGAGGAGGAGGAAAAGGGAGGAGGAGGAGGAGAGAAAAGGAGAACGAGAAAGAGGAGGAGGAGGAGGAAGTAAGAAAAAGGAAGAGAGGAAGAGGAAGAAGAGGAAGGAGGAGGAGGAGGAGGAAGAGGACAACGATGAGGATGAGAAGAGGAGGAAGAAGAGGAAGAGGGAGGAGGAGAGGATGAGGAAGAGGAGGAGAGGAAGAGGAGATAGGAGGGGTTGCTAGAAAGTTGGGGCTCTGGCAGGCAGGCTTTGCACCCTTGGGCCTGAGCCCTCCGTTCTTTGGAAGCAGAGCAAAAGGTCTGGAGAGAAAAAACCCAGTATATTTTCTTTTGCCGTCCCTCCGCCAAACAAGACCGGCCGGCCGCAGGTCTGGGGATGCCTGAGAGACACACCACACCGCCAAGTGCAAACCGTGTTGTTCTTTGGCTCACAACCCCGAAGCTCAGACGAGACCTACAAACCCGCCCAAGATTTCAAAGGTCTCACAGCTGCCAAGATTGCTTGGAAAGTTGGGATGTTGGCAAGGCCGCCCGGGAGTTTTGAACCCGCTCCCAGCCCTTGGGGCCCTGAGCCCTCTGTTCTTCGGGAGCAGGGCAAAACGGTTTGGAGGGGGGAAATCTACCCCCTCCCCATTTTATTTATTTTATTTTGCCGTTCTTTAGGCGAACAGAACGGCCACAGGTAGGAGACGCCTTCGACACACGACACCGTCAAGTCAAACAGTGAGGCGTTGTTGGTTTTTTTGGCTTAACCCCCAAGCCCAGAAGCCACCTACCATCCCCAAGGTTTTGAGGGTCCTACAACCAGCAAGGTTTTGAGACCCCTACCATGCCTTGGCCAGGCCCCTTTCCCAGGGAAGTCCAAGCGACGCCCATTGGTTTACCCCAGGACTCCCCAATCTTGGCCACTTTTAAGACTTGGGGACTTCAACTCCCAGA
The DNA here is from genome assembly GCA_023653725.1 of Bungarus multicinctus. Classification (NCBI taxonomy): domain Eukaryota; kingdom Metazoa; phylum Chordata; class Lepidosauria; order Squamata; family Elapidae; genus Bungarus; species Bungarus multicinctus. The sequence goes on along the minus strand of CM042842.1, from coordinate 132,991,858 downwards.
ATCCCTCAGCCAGCCATGCCTGCGTTTTTTTCCCTCTCTTAACCTCCTAAAGTGGAGAGAGATTGCAGAGGAAGGGATTACAAGAGAGCAAGCTCTGCTGGCTGGGGAGAATTCTGGGAGTTGGAGTCCGACAAGTCTTATAAAGCAGCCAGGTTTGGGGAGCAGAACCCGCTGGTAGACTTGGCTCTCAGCCAAGGGGCACTGGGTGGTCCTTTCCCCAACTTAACCTTTAAGAGACCCAAGCTCTTGCCTTCCCGCCCCTCCTCGGGGCTCACCTGGCCCCCAAATCCTACCTAAAACCTTTGGAAGCTCCCGGGGTTTTCTTCCGCATTTCCAGGGGGGGGGGAAGAAAGTTTGTGCCAGCCTCTTCGCCCACTTAATGGCTTCGGGAAAACTCGCATCCGCTGCTCGCAGTAAGCACACCTACTACCTGGTCTCTTCCCACCCACCCACCCCTGGACTCTCCCTGCCCTGGAGGGGGAGGGCACTAAGCTTGGGTAAATACAAAAGGGTGTTTTTCTCTCTCTCCCTCTCTCTCTGTCTCTCCTTCCTTCCTTCCCTCCCTCCCCCTCTCTCTCTCCCTCTCTTTCTCTTTCTGTTTCTCTCTCTCTCTCTCTCTCTCTTTTAAAGGGGAATTCTCACGCTTTTGGGGGGACCTGCAGCCTGCAAACGACAAAGCCGGAGCGGAGCTGAACTCACGCAAAGTTTTGCTGGCCCGCTAAAGTAGCCGAGGGGGTTTCGGGGTTTTTTGCAAAGCAGTGGCTGGGAATGGAGGGGGGCGGCAGGGTCTCCTTGGGCCTCTGAGTTTGGTCTTTGGGAGGCGGGGGGGTCTTCGGGCAGAAGAGGGGTGCCCGCTTTTGGAGGAAACCTGCAGCCTGCAAAAGGACAAAGCCGGAGCGGAGTTGAACTCGCGCAAAGTTTTGCTGGCCCGCGTCGGATGGAGGGTTGCGCTAAAGTGGGCAGCGGGGGGTTTCGGGGTTTTTTGCAAAGGAATGGCTGGGGATGGGGGGGCGGCAGGGTCTCCCTGGGCCCCCGAGGTTCGCCTTTGGGAGAGGGGGGGTCTTCGGGCAGGAGAGGGGCGCCCGCTGCAAAAGGGGGAACAAAGGGGTTCTCATTACCATGGCTCCTTCGGAAGTGACGCTGGAGGGGGCGCCCCCAGACCCCAATGGCCTTCCTTCCCGGGGCTCTCACTGGGCGGCAGCTTCCCTCTGGCTTTCCCCGGCTGCCCCATCGGGATCCCGCCCAGGCATTCTGCGCAAGAGGCTCGGTTCTTGCCGGGCTGGGGAGGGAAGAGGGGGGGCGCCGGATGCGATCCAGGTGTGCTTCGCCCCGGGCGAGGGTCCTGGCTGCCCCCCTCTTCTTCCTCCCTGCACCCGAGGACGCCCCGCGACCCAGCGCTGGCTCGCCTCGGCCCGGCCTCGGAGCGCCTGGCGAAGAGAGAAGGGCTCTCCGTCGGGGGGTGGGAGGGGAAGGGAGGGAAAGGGGTGGGGGGAAGAAGAGGCTGCCCGCTCTGGAAAAACTCCCTCCCGCTCCTTCTCTCTCTCTCTCTCTCTCACACACGCTTTCTTTCTCTCCCCCCTCTTTCTCGTTTGCTCTCATGCACTCTCACTCATTTCCCCTTCTCTCTTTATCTCTCTCTCTCTCTCTCAGACACTCTTTCTGTCTCTTTCTTTCTCTCTCTCTCCTCCTTTCTCTTTTTCTCTCATGCACTCTCACTCTCTTTTATCTTTTGCACTCTCCTTCTTTCTCTCTCTGTCTCCTTCTCTTTCTTTCTCTCCCTTTCTCTCTTTCCCTTTCTTTTGCTCTCATGCATTCTGTCTTTTCTCTCTCTCCCTCTCTTTTTCTATTTCTCTCTCTCTTTTACACTCCCTCACTCTTTCTCTCTCTCTCTCTCTCTCACACACACAAACACTTATTTTCTCTCCCACTCTTTCTCTTTTGCTCTCATGCACTCTCACTCTCTTTTCTCTTTCTCTCTCTCCCTCTTTTTCTCTCCCTTCTTTTCTTTTGCTCGTGCACTCTGTCTTTTCTCTTTCTCTCTCTCCCCTTTCTCTCTTTCTCTCTCTTTCTCTTTTACACTCCCTCATTCTCTCCCCCCCCCCTCTCTCTCACACGTACACTGTCCCTGGGGCTGCAAAGGACTCCAGAGCAGTGCCAACCCTCCTGCAGAACAGTGCCCCTCTTTGTGTCCCGGGTCTTGCCCTGCGCCCAGACAGCCTGGGAAGAGCTCCCATGCCTGCAGGGGTGGGGAGGGGGGCCCTGCAAACCCCTCCAGGGTGTAACCCTTGCAGTTGGCGCTGGAGTTTTGCAAGAAGCCCAGGCCAGTCCAGGCCGCTTCTCTCTTGGCTGGCCTTTCTTCCTGCGAACAAGACTCCTCCTGCCACCCCCACCTCTTTGGTTTCTGTCCCATTCCCTTCCTGAAAGGGGCCCTGATTGTCCTCACCCCTCACCCCCTGTCCAGTCAATAAGGGGGCTTAGCTGGAGGATGCCAAAGAGGAAGAGAAGATGGCTGAGATCTTCCCCCCCCCAAAAAAAAAAAAAACCCCAAGGAATCTACTTTGCCCACAAATCTGGCTGTGCAGCCATGGAGATGGGAGGGAGTTGCCAAGGAAGGGGGCAGGAAGACAAAGGAAGACCCTCTTCACCTTCGAGCCCCGAGGAAGACGTCTGTTCTTTTGAAAACGATAGCAGGCGAAGCACCCAAAGGCAGGAGAGGAAGCAACGGATGGAAACTCATCAAGGGGCAGAAGCAACTTAGAACTAAGGAAGAATTTCTTGAGCGGTAGAACAATTAAATCAGTGGCCTCCAGAAGTTGTGAAGGCTCCAAAACTGGAGATTGTTTTAATAAGAGTTTGGACTGCCGTTTGTTCGAAATAGTATCAGGTTTCCTGCTGGGGCAACGGGTTGGACTAGAAGATCTTCAAGGTCCCTTCCAACTCTGCTATTCTGTTATTCTTTCTAATGGGAAAATAACTCGACCTGCCTACCTACCTACCTTCCTTCCTTCCCATCCACCTTTATTTTATTTTATTTTATTTTTTACAAACAAGGTAGCAAACATACATAATATTCCTCCCCCTATTTTCCTGTGAGGTGAATTGGCTGAGAGAGAGGGGCTGACCCAAGGTCACCCACTTGGCTCAGGTGGGATTTGAACTCGGAGTCCCCTTGCTTTCTAACCTGGTGCCTTAACCGTTAGACCAGGCATCTCCAAATTCGGCTGGAAGCTTTCAAGAAGAGACTGGACTGCCGTCTCTCAGAATTGGTGTAGGGTCTCCTGCTTGGGTGCGGGGCAGAGGGTTGGACTACATGACCTCCAAGGTCCCTTCCAACTCTGTTGATCTGTACACCTTGGCAACCTTAAGACGTGTGGACTTCATCTTCCAGAATTCCTCGGCTAGTTAGGCTGGGATTTGAAGTCCACCTCTTGTAAAGTTGCCAAATATGGAGATACCCCCCCCCCCAAAACCAAACTGCCTCTTGGCTGAGGGTTTAGCAAGTGAATTCACAAGGGTGGAAAAACAGCTGGTTCTGCTCATTCCTGGAAGGAGTAACTGCGATGGGCTAGCTGTTCTGACCTAGGCTTGTTCCCAAGATCGTGAAACCGACTCCTCGTCTCGATAAAACCCCTTTTATTTAATTTTCTCTCCGGCAAAGTCCCGGCAAGTCTTTAAAGTTTAAAAAGTTTTAAAGTTTTAAAGACTTTAAAAGTCTTTAAAGAGATCTCACAACTACAGACCTTGATCAGGCTGGGAGAGTTGCTAGGCCGATAGCTCCCAAACGCCACGCTGTAGCAGCAATTACTTGGCAAGGAGTCAGAAGCAGATCTTTACCCTAATGAATTGAACTAATTGTCTCCTGCAAATCCTACTCCCCTTTTGCTCCTCTTTCAATCCCTAGGGGAGGGACCATTCACCGTCCACCCGAGCCTTTACTCCCGAGTCAGCCCTTGTTCCTTAGCTGTTCCCTTCTCCTGGCAGCTCTGTGCATGCGCACACTGGAAACAGGCTCCAGCTGTTCTTCTTCCCCACTGATCTCTGACTCCGAAGGCAGCTAATAACTGTCGGACGGCCCTAGCCCCATCTCTGCCTCCAATGCAGAGCCTTCCCCAGACTCCAGGATTGGCCCAGGTTCCTCTCCAACCTCCTCACTGTCCGAGTCTACGGCCAGCTGGCTGCTGGTGGGCCACAACTCTAAGCAATATGATGCCACCCTGACTGGTCACTCTGGATTTACGGGGCAGCTTCCACCAGAAGACCCCCACCCCAGGGAGCAAAATCCTCCCTCCCCATCAAGGCCTTCAGCCTCTGAGCTGCCTATGTTGATGGGCCGAGACTCGCTTGTTAAGTTCATCGGAGGGAGCCCTTTGGAAGGCGGGAGCCTTCATGAAACACCCCCCCCCCCCGCCCCCCGATAAAGACATTGGAAGCGACAGCGAAAACCGTACGGGAATTTAAAGTACAGATTGATCAGCCCCTGTGACAAATCGCAGCCGACATTCCTACGATTGAGGAAAAAACCTACTTGGGCTTATATTAACGTAGCCGTCGAAAGACGCCTTAATGTTAAAGACCAGAAATCGACAAAGGCGACTAGGCGCCGGGAATTTGCAAAAAAAAAAAAACAGAGATGTGGACACAGTACAAATTCTTACTGGTATGTAAAGGCACAATGCTTTGCATTTTTGGCTAGTGGTCCAGTTTGGCCTGGTGGAAAGGTGCTGGCCTAGGAATCCGGAGACAGTGACTTCTAGTCCTGCCTTAGGCATGAAAGCCGGCTGGGTGACTTTGGGCCAATCACCAGGAGACAGTGAGTTCTAGTCCTGCCTTATGCACAAAAACTCGCTGAGTGACTTTGGGCCAATCACCAGGCAACGGTGACTTCTAGTCCCACTTTAGGCATGAAAGCCGGCTGGGTGACTTTGGGCCAATCACCAGGAGACTGGGAGTTCTAGTCCCGCCTTAGCATGAAAGCCAATTGGGTGACTTGGGCCAATCAGCAGGAGACTGGGAGTTCTAGTTCTTTTTCACACATGAAAGCCGGCAGGGTGACTTTGGGCCGATCACCAGGAGACAGTGAGTTCTAGTCCTGCCTTAGGCAACAAAGCTAACCAGTGAGTCTGGGCCAATCACCAGGAGACTGGGAGTTCTAGTCCTGCCTTAGGCATGAAAGCCAGCTGGGTGACTTTGGGCCAATCACCAGGAGACAGTGAGTTCTAGTCCTGCCTTATGCACAAAAACTCGCTGAGTGACTTTGGGCCAATCACCAGGCAACGGTGACTTCTAGTCCCACCTTAGGCATGAAAGCCGGCTGGGTGACTTTGGGCCAATCACCAGGAGACTGGGAGTTCTAGTCCCGCCTTAGGCATGAAAGCCAATTGGGTGACTTTGGGCCAATCAGCAGGAGACTGGGAGTTCTAGTTCTTTTTCATACATGAAAGCCGGCAGGGTGACTTTGGGCCGATCACCAGGAGACTGGGAGTTCTAGTCCCGCCTTAGCATGAAAGCCAATTGGGTGACTTTGGGCCAATCAGCAGGAGACTGGGAGTTCTAGTTCTTTTTCACACATGAAAGCCGGCAGGGTGACTTTGGGCCAATCACCAGGAGACAGTGAGTTCTAATCCTGCCTTAGGCAACAAAGCTAACCAGTGAGTCTGGGCCAATCACCAGGAGACTGGGAGTTCTAGTCCTGCCTTAGGCATGAAAGCCAGCTGGGTGACTTTGGGCCAATCACCAGGAGACAGTGAGTTCTAGTCCTGCCTTATGCACAAAAACTCGCTGAGTGACTTTGGGCCAATCACCAGGCAACGGTGACTTCTAGTCCCACTTTAGGCATGAAAGCCGGCTGGGTGACTTTGGGCCAATCACCAGGAGACTGGGAGTTCTAGTCCCGCCTTAGCATGAAAGCCAATTGGGTGACTTTGGGCCAATCAGCAGGAGACTGGGAGTTCTAGTTCTTTTTCACACATGAAAGCCGGCAGGGTGACTTTGGGCCAATCACCAGGAGACAGTGAGTTCTAGTCCTGCCTTAGGCAACAAAGCTAACCAGTGAGTCTGGGCCAATCACCAGGAGACTGGGAGTTCTAGTCCTGCCTTAGGCATGAAAGCCAGCTGGGTGACTTTGGGCCAATCACCAGGAGACAGTGAGTTCTAGTCCTGCCTTATGCACAAAAACTCGCTGAGTGACTTTGGGCCAATCACCAGGCAACGGTGACTTCTAGTCCCACCTTAGGCATGAAAGCCGGCTGGGTGACTTTGGGCCAATCACCAGGAGACTGGGAGTTCTAGTCCCGCCTTAGGCATGAAAGCCAATTGGGTGACTTTGGGCCAATCAACAGGAGACTGGGAGTTCTAGTTCTTTTTTATACATGAAAGCCGGCAGGGTGACTTTGGGCCGATCACCAGGAGACAGTGAGTTCTAGTCCTGCCTTAGGCAACAAAGCTAACCAGTGAGTCTGGGCCAATCACCAGGAGACTGGGAGTTCTAGTCCTGCCTTAGGCATGAAAGCCGGCTGGGTGACTTTGGGCCAATCACCAGGAGACAGTGAGTTCTAGTCCTGCCTTATGCACAAAAACTCGCTGAGTGACTTTGGGCCAATCACCAGGCAACGGTGACTTCTAGTCCCACTTTAGGCATGAAAGCCGGCTGGGTGACTTTGGGCCAATCACCAGGAGACTGGGAGTTCTAGTCCCGCCTTAGCATGAAAGCCAATTGGGTGACTTTGGGCCAATCAGCAGGAGACTGGGAGTTCTAGTTCTTTTTCACACATGAAAGCCGGCAGGGTGACTTTGGGCCAATCACCAGGAGACAGTGAGTTCTAGTCCTGCCTTAGGCAACAAAGCTAACCAGTGAGTCTGGGCCAATCACCAGGAGACTGGGAGTTCTAGTCCTGCCTTAGGCATGAAAGCCAGCTGGGTGACTTTGGGCCAATCACCAGGAGACAGTGAGTTCTAGTCCTGCCTTATGCACAAAAACTCGCTGAGTGACTTTGGGCCAATCACCAGGCAACGGTGACTTCTAGTCCCACCTTAGGCATGAAAGCCGGCTGGGTGACTTTGGGCCAATCACCAGGAGACTGGGAGTTCTAGTCCCGCCTTAGGCATGAAAGCCAATTGGGTGACTTTGGGCCAATCAACAGGAGACTGGGAGTTCTAGTTCTTTTTTATACATGAAAGCCGGCAGGGTGACTTTGGGCCGATCACCAGGAGACAGTGAGTTCTAGTCCTGCCTTAGGCAAAAAAGCTAACCAGTGAGTCTGGGCCAATCACCAGGAGACTGGGAGTTCTAGTCCTGCCTTAGGCATGAAAGCCGGCTGGGTGACTTTGGGCCAATCACCAGGAGACAGTGAGTTCTAGTCCTGCCTTATGCACAAAAACTCGCTGAGTGACTTTGGGCCAATCACCAGGCAACGGTGACTTCTAGTCCCACTTTAGGCATGAAAGCCGGCTGGGTGACTTTGGGCCAATCACCAGGAGACTGGGAGTTCTAGTCCCGCCTTAGCATGAAAGCCAATTGGGTGACTTTGGGCCAATCAGCAGGAGACTGGGAGTTCTAGTTCTTTTTCACACATGAAAGCCGGCAGGGTGACTTTGGGCCGATCACCAGGAGACAGTGAGTTCTAGTCCTGCCTTAGGCAACAAAGCTAACCAGTGAGTCTGGGCCAATCACCAGGAGACTAGGAGTTCTAGTCCTGCCTTAGGCATGAAAGCCAGCTGGGTGACTTTGGGCCAATCACCAGGAGACAGTGAGTTCTAGTCCTGCCTTATGCACAAAAACTCGCTGAGTGACTTTGGGCCAATCACCAGGCAACGGTGACTTCTAGTCCCACCTTAGGCATGAAAGCCGGCTGGGTGACTTTGGGCCAATCACCAGGAGACTGGGAGTTCTAGTCCCGCCTTAGGCATGAAAGCCAATTGGGTGACTTTGGGCCAATCAGCAGGAGACTGGGAGTTCTAGTTCTTTTTCATACATGAAAGCCGGCAGGGTGACTTTGGGCCGATCACCAGGAGACAGTGAGTTCTAGTCCCGCCTTAGGCATGAAAGCCAACCAGGTGACTCAGTCCCTCTCTCTCTCTCTCTCTCTCAGCACAACCCACCTCACAGGGTTGTTGTGGGGAAAAGGGGAGGAGTTCTGTATAAACACCATTCAAAGGATAAAAATTCAATAAATAAATAAAACATAAACACTGCAAAGGTTTAGAATTTGGGCTGCCAAAAGCCAAGAGAATTCGGATCGGCACCCATGACGAGAACAATCGTTAGATGCTGTTTTTACGAGGGTTCAATTCAAAAAACAAGCCAACATTGGCTAAGGATGCCCAATTAGGGAACTGGAATAACAACAACTGTCATTTGTCAGAAATGGTGTAGGGTCTCCCGCTTGGGCGGGGGGGTTGGACTAGATGACCTATAAGGTCCCTTCCAACTCTGATTATCTGTTAAACAACAACAGTAACAATTTGAGCCAGAACAAACCAACCGGATAGAGCAGGTTTGCTTTGCAGCCCAATGGAATGCAGGCAGTCCTCGAATTACGACCGCAAGGGAGCCCAACATGTATGTGGCTAAGCGAGACAGCTGATCAAGCGAGCTTTGCCTTGTTTTACAACTTTTCTTGCCCACGTTGTTAAGTGAAACACTGCAGTTATTAAATTAGTAACACGGTCGTTAAATGAGTCGAGCTTTCCCATGGACTTTGCCTGTCAGTCGGTCACAAAAGTGACCCCCCCCCAGGGCACTGCGACCGTCATAACTATGAGTCGGCTGACAAGCATTCTGAACGTAGATCCCATGACCGTGGGGACACTGCAGCAGTCGTTAAGCATGAAAAGCGGTCGTTAAGTGTGAAAAACGGTCATAAATCCCTTCTTTTCATTGCGGTTGCAACTTCGGTCCCTACTTCAGCTGTTTTTGATTTAAACACCTGTCTTTTCTTTTTTTTATATATAATGCATTTTATTAAGTTTTCAAATTTTAAATACATAAGATAAAACTTTATACATTGTTATCAACATCAAGACATCTTTTGCATCTCCTCACATTTTTCAGTATCTATACAGTATTTACTTATTCCTTTACCATTACATCTTAACTCTTGCTATAAATCAATATCTTTTATCCTTACATATCAATTCTTCTCCGTGGTATATTTACATGTTTACATATTCCCTCATTCTTTTCCTAATTGCCATTTTATTTCTTTTTATTTCTAAACCATTCATCCCAGGCATCCCATATAATAATAAATATCCTATAATAAATTGAATTTTCTCTGTCTTTCATTTTCATCGTTAGCCTGAAAATAAACGCCTGTCTTTTCATAGTGTGGCTCTTATTACCTGGACTAAGCAAGGCACTAAACAGAGATGATCTAGGGTTTGCACAGACATGATGTCACGCCAGGCAGGTTGCAGATTGCAACACGTCTTCCTGATTGCGTTTTCCCCACAAATCTCTTCCCACCTCATTATTTCATGTTGTGTGTCTTTCACACAAATGACAGGGTCTGCACGCTGCCAAAGACTTCGGGAGTCAAGAGTGGTGGTTCCAGACTTGGGCTGACGGGAGGGATATCTGGGATGGGCTCAAGCAAGTGGGGAGGGGGCAGAGGGGTAGATCTTGCACACATACACACACCCCATAAGGAATGCCTGTGGAAGAGGCAACAAATCAGAATAACAAGGGTTGGAATGGACCCTGGAGGTCTTCTAGTCCAACCCCTTGCTCAGGCAGGAAACCCTGACAGAATTAGAGAATAACAAGGGTTGGAAGGGACCCTGGAGGTCTTCTAGTCCAACCCCTTGTTCAGGCCAGGAGACCTTACCCCGTTTGAGACAAATGGCTGTCCAGTCTCTTCTTAAAAACCTCCAATGTTACAACTCCGGTGATGAAACTCTTACAACTTCTGGAAAGAAGCCATTCAAACTAGTTCAAATTAATTGTCTATGGGGGATTCTAATACCACTCTATAAAGCCTTAGTAAAGCCACACCTAGAGTATTGCATCCAGTTTTGGTCACCTCACTATAAAAAAATATGTTTGAGACTATAAAAAAGAGTGCAGAGAAGAGCAACCAGGATGATGAGGGGATTGGAGACTAAAACATACAATGAATGGTTGCAGAAACTGGGCCTGGCTAGTCTAGGGAAGAGAAGGACCAGGGGAGAACAGGATAGCATCTTCCAATATTTGAGGGGCTGCTCCAGAGAGGAGGCAAGGGGTCAAGCTATTTTCCAAAGCACTTTTGAAGGCCAGACCAGGAATAATGGATGGAAACTGAACAAGGAGAGATTTAACCTGGAAATAAGAAACTTTCTGACCGTGAGAACCATCAACCCATGGAACATAAGTTGCCTTCAGAAGTTGTGGGAGCTTCATCCCTTAAGACTTTTAAGAAGAGATTGGACTGCCATTTGTCAGAAATGTGTAGGATCTCCTGCTTGGGTGGGGGGTTGGACTAGATGACCTGCAAGGTCTCTTCCAACTCTGTTATTCCGTTAATTAAAATTCTCCATTATCCAGGTCATGGTTGTCCCAAAGGTGCTTTTTTTTTTTTTCAAAAGGCAACTGGACTTTGTTTTTCCTTGAAGACATTTCGCTTCTCATCCAAGAAGCTTCTTCAGTTCTGCCTGAATGGTAGATGAGGGAAGGATTTATATTCCTTGAAGACTCTCTCTCAGAATCGTTGAGGCCACTTGGGGGTATATCTGTGCCTCCAGGGTCACCTGAATCAGGATGCCAATGGCTGTGCAATCTTCTTGGAGCTGCTGAAAAGATTGTGTTGTAGACAAGGAAGACGAGAAGGAGGAGGAGGAAGAGGAAGAGGAAAAGGAGGAGGAAAACTGTGGAGTCCTTAGTGTTCTTTCAACTTGGCTGTATTTTCTTGCAGATGTTTTAATATCCAACAAGGGAACTTGTATTAGATCTATTTTAATACCCAAAACCAGACTTATCACTGATGATGTTGATTAGTCAGGTAGCAAAACATCTTCAGGAAATCAACTAAGCTGAGAGAGCACCAAGGACCACACAACCCTCTCCTCCTCCTCCTCCTCCTCCCCCTCCCCACAAGCCTCCCCACCCTTCTAACACTGATGATGCTACTTAGTTGGGTCATGAAATGTTTGCAATAAAACAGCCAAGCTCAGACAGCATCAAGGACACCACATTTCAAACATGAGCTACAAATACTCTCCTCCTCCTCCTCCTCCTCCTCCTCCTCCTCCTCCTCTATTCTCTGCAAACTCCACTCCCTTCTAGCACTGATGCTGTTCCCTAGCCGGGCCACGAAATGTCTTCAAGAAAACCACCAAGATCAGAGACCCCCAAGAACTCCACAGTTCAATCCCGAAAAGCAAATTCTCTTCTATTGGTACATGTCATTTGAAAAAAAACCAGATGCCATTACATAATGCCCACAGGGAGGTCCAAGGGGCCTCCAGAAGGGAACTTGGGATCTGCTGCTTGACCATCTCTGATCCCAACTGAGAACATTGGAAAGCAGCCTCTTGAGTCCCGAGGAAGAAGAGGTCATGTGAACGCTCCCAGTTCTCTGGCCTTCTTCGGTGTGCTTATTTATGGGGTTTACGGAGAGCCTCAATCCAAAGAGATTTTTAGGGTCAGGGTTGCAGATGCTCATGTTAACCCAAACCCGTTGGAATACATAATACTTAAAGACGACTCAGTGTCAAAAAGGGGAACTTTGGTGGGTAAACAAATAAGACATTTAGCACGCGAGTATCAGGAACAATGGATACGCCGAGATTGCACTAATCACATTCTGCAATGGGCAGCGCTTATAAAGAACTCCACAGAATTAATCTAAGGAAAATAAAAATTAAAAACAAGGAAGCGCTCGAATTCATTTTGCAAGCCTCCGTCCCACCCAAAGGGAACTTTGGAAAGTTTCCTGCCAAGAGTTACTAACAAGCCGGAGGGAATTGCGCAGACAGGAAATAGGACCTTCTGTTTACACACACGCCCCAGTTGGTCCTTCACTAGCCGGTGGTCTTGGCAGATCATGAGAAGCCCCAGTTCCAGGAAGGGTGAAACCAAGGCCAGCCACATCTGCCTTTCCCTAGCTGTGGATCCTTTCCCTCCGGCCTATAGTGGAGGGACTTATCTCTGGGGTGGGCAGGATGAGTCTGCCTACAGAGATGAGGTGGACCAACAGTTGCTTTCATGGTGTGGAGACTATAACTTGGTCCTCAACACCAATAAGACCAAGGAGCTTATGGTGGATTATTGAAGGAACAGATCAGACCTCCAGCCCTTGCTTCTCAAGGGAGACCGAGGGGAGCAAGTGGCCAGTTTGAAGTTTCTGGGTGTTACCCTAAAAGAGGACCTGACCTGGGGGGGCTCCCATTGCAGCCCTGGTCAAAAGGGCCCAGCAGAGATTCTACTACCTGAGACTTGTCAGAAAACAACAATTGAATGGAAAACTGCTGGTGACCTTCTTACCACTGCACCAGAGAGAGGATCTTAACCGGCCAAGACCGAGTGGCTGTGCTTTACGGCGCCCCAATACAGCCAGCTAGTTCCATCACTGGCTGGGGGGGGGGAATTATTGCCCCCACAGACAGGGCACGCAACCAGGGTGTCCTCCTGGACGTACGGCTGTCATTAGAAGATCATATAGCAGCCGTCGCCAGGGGGGCTTTTTGTCAGGTCCATAAGATCTACCAGTTGCGGCCCTTTCTGGATCGGGATGCGCTTCGCACGGTCACATCTGCCCTCATCATCTCCCAGCTGGATTATGCCAATGCTCTCTACATGGGGCTCCCCTTGAAGAGCACCCGGAGGCTCCAGTTGGTGCAGAATGTAGCCGCGTGGGTGGTTTTGGGGGCTCCTCTGAGCTCCCATGTTACACCACTTTTGCGCGAGCTGCATTGACTCCCAGTAGCCTTCCGGGTGCGATTCAAGGTGTTAGTGACCATCTTTAAAGCGCTCCATGGCTTGGGACCTGGGTACTTACGGGACCGCCTGCTGCCACCGTCAGTCTCTCACCAACCAGTGCGCTCTCATAGGGCGGGCCTCCTCAGGGTGCCGCCGGCTGGACGGCTGGCGACCCCAAGGGTTTGGGCCTTCTCTCTGGGAGCACCCTCCCTCTGGAACAAATTACCCCCAGAGATGAGGACCATCCCCGACCTATTGACCTTCCGGCACGTACTAAAAACCCACCTATTCCATCTAGCCAGTCTGGCCTAGAGTTATGTGTGATAGTTTTAAATTCGGTTTTTAAATGGTTTTAACATTCTTAATTCCCTACTTTTAATTCTTAATGCCAATCTATTTAATCCTTTTAATTTATTTTAAATTATTGTATTTGTATTTATATATTTTTATCTGGCTGTGCACCGCCCCGAGTCCTTAGGGAGAGGGGCCGGTATACAAATTTGAATAAATAAATAAATAAATAAATAAATAAACAAACTCACTGCACTTGTGTAGGGTTTGCCACTTGCACAGGGGCAGATAGGAAAGCACTCCAGAGGGTTAATGTCATTGGCCAGAAGATCATGGGTTGCTCTCTCCCCTCCTTGGAAAAGCTTTATAGCTCCCGCTGCCTTAAGAAAGCTCAAAACATTCTCCAAGATCCATCTGATCCTGGGAACAGCATCAGTGCTAGAAGGGAGTGGAGTTTGCAGAGAAGAGAGGAGGAGGAGGAGGAGGAGGACTATGAGGTCCTTGATGCTCTTTGAGGTTGGCAGACGGTACAGGATAATAAAAACAAGGACAAATAGGCTGAAAAACAGCTTCTATCCCAGGGCAGTAGCTCTGTTGAATTCTACCGTATAGTGCAGTGTTGGTGGGTGGTGTCAGGGGCTTTGAATTCAATGTGTGGAGTGTGAAGGATGGGTGTTTGTGTTTATTTTCATAGTCATAAATTGTACACTGAAGATGGTATCTAATATCATTGTACGAGGTGCAAGGACACTAAATTAAACTAATTACCAGATCTGGCTGCACCTTTGAGTCCATCCAGGTGGTGGGAGAGAGTTAGTCTAGAAAAGGACTGGTTAAAAAGCTGAGGACTGGAAACTTGATAAGGAGAGTGTGTGGGGAGAAGAGACGGGACAGCCCCTTACCTGAAATGATATAGGATCTCCTGCTTGAGCGGGGGGGCAGGGGGCTGGACTAGAAGACCTTCAAGGTCCCTTCCAGCTCTACTCCGAGGGACCGAGAAAAGGAAGCTAGGAACAGCCTCCTAAACTTTGGGCTGCTTGATGAGAATACAGAATAACAGAGTTGGAGGTCATCTAGTCCAGCCCCCTGCTCAGGCAGGGGACCCTATGCCATTTTAGACAAATGGTTGTCCAGTCTCTTCTTAATAACATCCAGTGATGGAGGACCCACAACTCCTGAAGGCAAACTGTTCCCTTGATTGATTGTTCTAATTGTTAGGAAGTTTCTCCTTAATTCCAGGTTGCTTCTCTCCTTGGTTAGTTTCCATCCATGGTTTTTTGCCTTCTGGTGCTTTGGAAAATAGGTGGACCCCTTCCTCTTTGGGGCAGCCCCTCAAATATTGGAAGACTGCTATCATATCACCCCAAGTCCTTCTTTTCACTAGACTAGGCCTACCCAATTCCTGCTACTGTTCTTCCTATGTTTTGGCCTCCAACTCCATAGTCACTTTGATTGCTCTTCTCTGAACTCTTTCCAAAATCTCAATGTCTTTTTTGGTACTGCAGCAACCAGGCTGACCCCAAATTACCTATAGGTCCACCCCTCCCTCTTTCTTCCCCAAGGGGGGAGGATCAGGCCCCTTCATGGTTGTAGAGACCACTGAGCTCTGGGTGCCCCCTCTGTCCACATCTGGCTGGAGGTCCTGCAGAGATTATAGAAATCCTCCCATCCTCCATCATTCAGCCAGAACTGAAGAAGCTTGTGATGACCCAAAGGGGCGTGGCACAAAAGCAACAGAGTCACACAAGTAGGTAAAGTCCCTTTAATTCCTCCAACTTGGTCCCCAAGTTGAACCCAGGTAAGACTTGACAAATAAAGATAATGCACGCTTTGCTTCCAGCAAGGAGCTGTGAGCAAACACCCTCTTTATCCTGTTTTCCCAACTGCAGCTAATGAAGGGAATCAGGGCCCTTTCCTCCCCTGTAACCCATGTTGCTCCCTTTTCCATTCCTCCCTGTGTGCCCTAGGATGAAGAGGGGATGGGCCTGGGTCTTCCTCTGAATGCCCAGTCAGATGGTGCCCTTCCCCAGTTTCCTCCACAGCCACCGGAGCCACATTCTCACTCCATGCTCAATCTCCCCCTCAGAATCAGATTCCAACAGGGGCATGACCCTCCCTGAGCTGGATGGTGGAGAACCTCCATGGAGACCTTCACCCAGGTTGGGCCAGCTGAAGAAAGCAGGAGTAGCTAAAGTAGTAATGAGGAAAAACTGGAAGATGCCTTCACTGGCTGTGTGCTCAGGCTGGTTGCTCCTCAGAGGTTCTTCTGTGAGAGGTACCTTAGTAGTAAAACACATATTTTACTATGTGATTTTGAGGAGTTTGGACTAAGAATCAGAATAAGAATAAGGAGGAATAATTAAAATGGAATAGCTATGAAAATAGGATTTTATACTAGGTCAATTAAGTAAGACAGATAAATCTAAGTGGCTAATATTTAAGGTGGGAAAGGAAATGTTAAGTGGAGTCTGATAGAGAATAGATATAATCATATAGTATAGGATAATATTTCGAATGAATTATATATTTTGTTATTCATTTGTATAAGGTAATGAGGGTACGTTGTTATACGTTTGATATTATTGGCTAAAAGAAAATAAGATGGGAAAATATATTTGTGTAAAAATGAGGAGTTAGAGCAGGGGTCTTCAAACTTGACAGCTTTTAAGACTTGTGGACAGAATTCCTCCTCCAGTCATGTTAGCTCAGGAATTCTGGGAGTTGAAGTCCACAAGTCTTAAACTTGCCAAGTTTGAAGACTTTTGTGATAGATGATAGATAGATGATACATAGATAGATATATTGATTGATCGGTAATTAGGTAGGTAGGTACGGAGAAAGAAGAGAAAGAGAGATGATAGATAGATAGATAGATAGATAGATAGATAGATAGATAGATAGATAGATAGATAGATAGATAGATAGATAGATAATAGATCAGGGGTCTTCAACCTTGACAGCTTTAAGGCTTGTGGACTTCAACTCCCAGAATTCCTCCTCCAGTCATATTAGCTCAGGAATTCTGGGAGTTGAAGTCCACAAGCCTTAAACTTGCCAAGTTTGAAGACCCTTGTGATAAGATGATAGATAGATGATACATAGATAGATATATTGATTGGTAATAAGGTAGGTAGGTACGGAGAAAGAAGAGAGAGAGAGATGATAGATAGATAGATAGATAGATAGATAGATAGATAGATAGATAGATAGATAGATAGATAGATAGATAGATAAAAATGAAGATAGATACTGTAGATCAGGGGTCTTCAACCTTGACAGCTTTAAGGCTTGTGGACTTCAACTCCCAGAATTCCTCCTCCAGCTCAGGAATTCTGGGAGTTGAAGTCTACAAGTCTTAAACTTGCCAAGTTTGAAGAACCTTCATTTAGAGAGAAGGGAGCACATAAAAAATGAAAACATATGCAAAAGTGGCAAATGTAATATTGGAAAGGGATATAATATATATATATAAGATATAGATAATATATAATATATATATATATATATATATATTATATATAATATAGATATATATGAGTATATATATATAAAGTATATATTAGGATCTAATTATATATAATATATATGGATATAATAGGGGATAATATAAATTAAGATGAAATTTTGAATGATCAATGAATTGACATGAATAGGTTAAATTGTAAACAGGCTGAACAGAAGAATAGATGGTCGAGGATGATAGAGTGATTAAAAATAAAGAGACTGATATAAAGTAATTTATGAGAATATAAAGAAGAAAATTTGGCAGGAGATAAGGATGGGGTGTCAGAAAGCTGTATTTGTGACTGTGGATGTGACTGATCTAAAATGTAAAACACCTGGAACCTCATTGTTCTCTCAAAGATGTATTCAAATAATTAAAAAATGAAAAACTTTATATATGTCCTCCTGAGACATGCCGACGGCCTTCCCCTGTTGAATTTTCAGCTTCTTTCCCCATGAAAGGGATATTCAGAGCCTGCTATTTGGATCTGACACGCGAACATGTCCCATCCATAAAAAGCCCTCTGTTCTTGCCCTGCCCTCCAGCAATCCCCTCCCTCCCTTCGGCTTTCCAGCATTTTTGCTTGGTGACTTGATGTCCAGAGAGACAGCTGAAGACACAAGGGAGACCAAAAGGCTGGGCCAGGATGACCTTGGAGAGAGAGGGAGGGGGGAAGAGAGGGAGGGAGAAAGAAAGAGAGACAGAGAAAGGGGGGGAAAGGGAGAAAGAGGAGAGTCAGAGAAAGGGGAGGAGAGAGGAAACAGATGGGTGAGAGAGAAAGAAAAAGACAGAGAGAGAGAGAAAGAGGGAGAGAGAGGAAGAGGGAGGAAGAGAGCAAGAAAGATATAAAGGGAGAAAGAGCAAGAGAGAGGAGGAGGAGAGGGAGAAAGAGAGAGAGGCGAGAAAGAGGGAGACAGGAGGGGAGGAGAGAAAGAAAGGGGAGGAGAGAGAAAGACAGAAAGAAAAAGAAAAGAGAGAAGGGGAGGAAGAGAGAGAAAGAAAGAGAGGAAGGAAGGAAGAGAAATCACAAGAGAGGGGAGGAGAAGGAGAAAGGGGAGGAGAGAGGGAACAGATGGGTGAGAGAGAAAGAAAAAGACAGAGAGAGAGAGAAAGAGGGAGAGGGAGGAAGAGGGAGGAAGAGAGAGCAAGAAAGATATAGAGGGAGAAAGGGAGAAAGAGCAAGAGAGAGAGGGAGGAGAGGGAGAAAGAGAGAGAGGTGAGAAAGAGGGAGACAGGAGGGGATGAGAGAAAGAAAGGGGAGGAGAGAGAAAGACAGAAAGAAAAAGAAAAGAGAGAAGGGGAGGAAGAGAGAGAAAGAAAGAGAGGAAGGAAGGAAGAGAAATCACAAGAGAGAGGAGGAAAAAAGAAATCACAAGAGAGGGGAGGAGAAGGAGAAAGAGGAGAGAGAGAAAGGGAAGAGAGAGGAAAAACAGATGGGTGAGAGAGAAAGAAAAGGACAGAGAGAGAAAGAGGGAGAGAGAGCAAGAAAGATATAGAGGGAGAAAGGGAGAA
The DNA here is from genome assembly GCA_023653725.1 of Bungarus multicinctus. Taxonomy (NCBI): domain Eukaryota; kingdom Metazoa; phylum Chordata; class Lepidosauria; order Squamata; family Elapidae; genus Bungarus; species Bungarus multicinctus. The sequence goes on along the minus strand of CM042842.1, from coordinate 132,973,655 downwards.
AGAGCAAGAGAGAGGGGGTGGAGAGGGAGAAAGAGAGGGGGCGAGAAAGAGGGAGACAGGAGGGGATGAGAGAAAGAAAGGGGAGGAGAGAGAAAGGCAGAAAGAAAAAGAAAAGAGAGAGAAGGGGAGGGAGAGGGAGGGAGAAAGAAAGAGAAATCGCAAGAGAGAGGAGGAGAGAGAGGGAAAGAGAGTGAGAAAGGAGAGGGGGAGAGAGAAAGAAAGCGGAGGAGAGAGAGAAAGACAGAAAGAAAAAGAAGGAAAAGAGAGAGAAAGGGAGGAAGTGAGAAAGAAAGAAAGAAAGAAAGAAAGAAAGAAAGAAAGAAAGAAAGAAAGAAGAAAGAAGAAAGAAAGAGAGGGAGGAGAGGGGGAGAGAGAAAGAGAGGAGGGGGTGAGAGAAAAAGAAAGGGGAGAGAGAGGCGGCGGGGTGAATGGGGTTCTGGGAAAATCTCCAAGGAAGATCCTTTCAATGGCGTCTCAATCACTTCCCAGAAAACAGCCACTGGGGGTGGCTGGTTGGAAAGGATATTTGTGGGGGAGGGGGCAGAGTTGGTGGGGAGGGAGGGTTACGTGAGACCCTTCCCTCAACTCATCTGGGAAGTCAAAGGAGATGGGGAGTGTCAGTCATGGGTCCTAGTACCTTACATTTCGGCTTCAAGGCAGAGGGAAAACTTTAGCAAAGGCTACTACCAAAAGGCAACTTCTGGTAGCAACCTGGCCAAATCCTGCCAGGGGGCCCTGAGTAGGACTGTTACAGATGGGGGGGGGGGGACAAAGGATCACCCAGGACCTAAACTGTGGTCTTCATCCGAAATGGGAACTGACAACCCACCCTCAGATCTCAGGACAGGCACTGAGTTAGAAGCACGGCTACTTCAGCCATCGACGGGCACGGAGAGATCATAAACCACGACTACACGCCCTTCAAAAAGCTAAAAAACCTGAAACAACCTCCTGGCCAGAGCAGCAGAGATTAACACACCAAGATTGACAGCCGTCAAGAAGTCAACCAAACCCCAGCCAAGGAGACCAGCAAACAGTAAGGAACCAGTAAGAAAACTCCCCCCGGCACTGGCAGGGCAAGCCATTGTATATAAACAGCAAACCCTCCTCCCTTCTAGCACTGATGATGTTACCTAGTTGGCTTATGAAACGTCTGCAAGACAAGTCCCAAGGTCAGGGAGCATGAAGAACCCCACAGTCCTCGTCTCCTCTCCTGCTTCTCTTCCTCTTCCTCCTTTCTTCCTCCTCTTTCTCCCCCTCCTCCTCTTTCTTCTCTTCCTCCGTCCCTCCTCCCCCTCAGCCATTTGTCTCAAATGGTACAGGACTTCCTGCCTGAAGCAGAGGTTGGACTACAAGACCTCCAAGATCCCTTCCAACCCTATTATTCTATGTTCCTCCTCCTCTCCTCTTCTTCCTCCTCCTTTCTCCTCCTCCCCTCCTCCTCCCTGCTGCTCTTCCTTTTCTTCCTCCTCCCCTCTTCTCCCTCCTCATCTTCCTTTCTTCTCCTCCCGCCCTCCCTACTCCTCTGCCTTCTCCCCTCCTTTTCCTCCCCCTTCCTTCTCCCCCTCCTCCTTCTCCTCTCTCCTCTTCTTCTTCCTCCTTTCTCCTCCCCCTCCTTCTCCCTGCTGCTCTTCCTTCTCTTCCTCCTCCCCCTCTTCTTCCTCCTTCTCCCTCCTCCTCCTCTTCCTTTTCTTCCTCCCTCCTCCCCTCTCCTCTTGTTCCTTCTCCTCCCCCTCCTCTTCCTTCTCCCCCCTTCTCCCTCCTTTTCCTCCCTCCCCCTCCTTTTCCTCCCCCTCCTTCTCCCCCTTCCTCCTTCTCCTCTCTCCTCTTCTTCTTCCTCCTTTCTCCTCCCCCTCCTTCCCCTGCTGCTTCCTTCTCTTCCTCCTCCCCCTCTTCTTCCTCCTCCTCCCTCCTCCTCCTCTTCCTTTTCTTCCTCCCTCCTCCCCTCTCCTCTTGTTCCTTCTCCTCCCCCTCCTCTTCCTTCTCCCCCCTCCTCCCTCCTTTTCCTCCCCCTCCTTTTCCTCCCCCTCCTTCTCCCCCCTCCTCTTCCTTCTCCTCTCTCCTCTTCTTCTTCCTCCTTCCCCTCTTCTTCTCCTCCTCCCTCCTCCTCCTCTTCCTTTCTTCCTCCCTCCTCCCCTCTCCTCCTGTTCCTTCTCCTCCCCCTCCTCCTCCTCTTCCTTCTCCCCCCTCCTCCCTCCTTTTCCTCCCCCCCTCCTTCTCTCCCCTCCTCTTCCTTCTCCTCTCTCCTCTTCTTCCTCCTCCCTTCCAGAGTCCCCCATATCTTTCAACAGTTGCTAAGTGAATGCTCGTAAGTCAAGGCCTTCCTGACTTTCAGGAGAGTAGGTCAATCAGTTAAACGAGTCTGGCGACAGATTAAATAAGTGCCATTGCTGGCTTTCTGCAAGCTCAGCAATCCATTGGCATCCAAGCGTTGGTGCTTGCAGCTTTCTGGTCCCAAAAAATATTCAACGGCGCCACCGACGTGAATTTTTGGGCCGCCCTCTGCAGAGATCCTGCAGCCCAGGCCCAGCCAGCCTGCAAGGACAGATCGGGGTTAGAACAGAAGAAGGAAAATCTATGGAGGGAGAGAGAGAGAAGAAGAAGAAGAAACAATGGTTGGCAAACAGATTTTATTCCTTTCAGCGCCGTTGAGCCAGAAGCAGCTTTTGGCCCAAAGTTCCCAACACAGTTGCTGATAATCATCTTATTGTGCATTTTCTGAAAGCATCATCAAAACGGGGCAGCCAAAGAATATGCATTTAACTGTGGTTGCTCACTGCCAGATCGAGTCTAGCAACCCTCCAGAGAAACGGCTTGGGCGTTTTTCTCAGGAACAACCCCGGCATTTCGAACGTGGGGATTTTAGCTGGGATGAAGAATTAAACCAGGGCTCCCCCCCCAATCATGGCCACTTGAAGACTTCTGGACTTCAACTCCCAGAATTCCCTAGCCAGCCAGCCAGCCGAGTCTGTTTCTTTTTTCTCTTAACCTCCTAAAGTGGAGAGAGATGGCAGAGGAAGGGATTACAAGAGGAATCTGGGGAATTCTGGGAGTTGAAATCCACAAGCCTTATAAAGTGGCCAAGTTTGGAGATCTCTGAATTAACCCAATGAGCAAAGCTTCCCCTTCAGCCGGGGGCTCTTTTAATTAAAGTCAGCTTCTCCTCTCCTTGGTTTCATCCACCAAGAATTTCCTCTTGGATCGGCCCAGGGAGGCTTGCTGAAGAAAAAGTCCTAAATACAGAAGTTTGAAGTGTTGCATCTGTCTTTCAAATTACACACTTATTCACATTTATAAATTATACATTCATACTCACAAGATGGGGTCCTGCCCCCCTTTGCTTCTGAGTAATTTCTGTTTTCTGTAACATAGGTTTTGGGTCTCAATCTTTTTAAAGTTTAGGGCATTGGCCCTTCTGGTATTCTTAAACTTAAAAAAAATTTCAAGCCATATACAAAGTATGTTTACATGGTGTTTCCCTCTCATTCCCCTTCTTTCTTTCTTTCTTTCTTTCTTTCTTTCTTTCTTTCTTTCTTTCTTTCTTTCTTTCTTTCTTCTTTCTTTCTTTCTTTCTTTTTTCCTTCCTTCCTTCCTTCCTTCCTTCCTTCCTTCCTTCCTTCCTTCCTTCCTTCCTTCCTTCCTTCCTTCCTTCCTTCCTTGATATCTCTTTCTCTGTGTTCACTTCCTCCCTTCTATTCCATCTCCTCCTACACCCCCTTACTTTACACAGACACGTAGAGCAGAGAGGAGGCAGGCACAACACAGGTCAGCTAGGCTACTCCTAAGGAGACAACCTTGCTTCTCATGAAGGGCTGCACTGGCCCTGCCTACTCAATCCCACCCCAGGACTTGAGACTTGCTGGAGCAACCTTCCCAGTTCCGTGCCTTGTGGGGTTGTGCCATGTATCCTGGCCTGTTTGACTTGTAGACTGCTTTCCTGGACTTTGTGCATGCTCGTTGGACTCGGTTATCCAGGGACTCTTGCCGTGCTGAATTTGGAATCTGGAACTGGGCAATGGAGTGTTTTCCAAGGACCTGGACAACTCTTGCCATTGTGAAATATGAAGTAACTGCTTTTAAAACAATGTTTCATTATAGCTTTTGCATCATAAAGAAAATAAGGAACTAGAAATTTAAGGAGCTTTTTGAAAAAAAAAATAGTTAAAAACAGGGGTGGGATTCAAATTTTTTAACAACCGGTTCTGTGGGCGTGGCTTAGTTGATGAGTGTGGCTTGGTGGTCATGTGACTGGGTGGACGTGGCTTGGTGGTCATGTTATTGGCTGGGCGTGGCCAACTCAACATCACTCACATCGAGGCACGCATCTCCTCCCCTGGCCTCTCGTGACTGTGGGGATGCTGCAACAGTCGTAAGTGTGAAAAATGGTCATAAGTCACTTTTTTCAGTGCCATTGTAACTTTAAATTATGAGCAAAGTACCAGCAAAGGAGGGGAAAAAAACTCCAGAGATGTTCCTGAGATAGGAAGTCTAGTCCTGCCGAGAATGTAATAAGGGTTAACGGAGAGGCAGTTTCTGTAAGCAACACCAGAATGTTTCCTTCCTGCCTTCCTTACAGGATTAGGCCAGGAATTTCTTCTAACAACCGGTTCTCCGAACTGCTTAGAATGTTAACAACCGGTTCTAGTGAATTGGTGCAAACCTGTAGAATCCTACCCCTGGTTAAAAACTATTCTTACAGTGAACAATGTGGTTCACAAGAGTCTAGAAAGAAAGGAGCAACTATTTTCTGAGCAATAGCTCAACTGACCCATTTCAAAATAGAACCAATTTATGCAAAAGAGCAAGGGAAAGTTAGGGTTTACGTAGGGATGCATATTTATTTATTATTTTGATTTATATACCGCCCCCTCTCCCAAAAAGGGACTCAGGGCAGTGAACAGCCACAATAAAAAACATACAATCAGAAAAGTTAAAAAAGAGTTTAAAAATTAATTAAATAGATGGCTAAGACCAATAAAACCCGTAAAAAATTAAAATCAAATTAAAATCCCTACTCATAACGTTACGCCAGACCGGCCTGTTGGAAAAGGTGGGTCTTAAGTGCTCGTCGGAAGGCCCGTTGGTCGGTAATGGCTCGCATCTCCACCGGTAGCTCGTTCCAAAGGGTGGGTGCTCCCACAGAGAAGGCCCGCACCCTCGGGGCCGCCAACCGACATCGGCCAGCCTGCGGCACCCCGAGGAGGCCAACCCTGTGGGAGCGCACCGGCCGGCGGGAGGCCGATGGTGGCAGCAGGCGGTCCCGCAAGTACCCGGGTCCCAAGCCATGGAGCGCTTTAAAGATGGTCACTAGCACCTTGAATCACACCCGGAAGGCCACCGGAAGCCAGTGCAGCTCGCGCAGGAGCGGTGTAATATGGGAGCTCCGAGAAGCCCCCAAGATCACCCGCGCGGCCGCACTCTGCACCAGCTGAAGCCTCCAGATGCTCTTCAAGGAGAGCCCTATGTAGAGAACATTGCAATAGTCTAGGTGGGAGGTAACGAGAGCAGAAGTGACTGTGTGCAATGCACCCCGATCCAGAAAGGGCCGCAACTGGTAGATCCTACAGACCTGATAAAAAGCCCCCCTGGTGACGGCTGATATATGATCGTCCAATGACAGCCACCCATCCAGGAGGTCTCCTAGATTGCACGCCCTCTCCATGGGAGCCAAGATTTCACCTCCCACGGTCAGCGATGGAATGAGCTGACTGTATCTGGGCGCAGGGAACCACAGCCACTCAGTTTTGGTCGGGTTGAGCCGAAGCCTGTTGATCCCCATCCAACTCCGCACGGCTTCCAGGCACCGGGTCATCACTTCAACAGCTTCGTCGGGGTGGCCCGGGGTGGAAATGTACAGCTGAGTGTCGTCAGCATACTGATGGAACTCCACCCCGAAGCCACGGATGATCTCCCCCAGCGGCTTTACATGAATGTTGAACAGCAGGGGCGAGAGCACAGACCCCTGAGGAACCCCGCAAGTCAGGGGGCTCAAGGTCGACCTCTGCCCCCCTGCCAACACAAATTGCGAGCGGTCGGAGAGGAAGGAGGAGAACCACCATAACATGGTGCCTCCCACTCCCAACCCCCCCAGCCGCTGCAATAGGATACTGTGGTCAACAGTATCAAAAGCTGCCGAGAGATCTAATAGGACCAGGACAGAGGAACAACCCCTGTCACAGGCCCTCCAGAGATCATCCACCAATGCGACCAAAGCCGTCTCCGTGCTGTACCCAGGCCTGAAACCCGATTGGAGCGGATCTAAATAGACAGCTTCCTCCAGGTGCTGAGGGAGCTGTCGTGCCACCACACTCTCAACAACCTTCACCACAAAGCGAAGGTTGGAGACCGGGCGATAATTTTACAACAATGTTGGGTCCAGGGACGGTTTCTTGAGGAGGGGCCTCACCACCACCTCTTGCAAGGCAGCTGGCAAAAACCCCTCACTCAAGGAAACGTTGATAATACCCTGGAACCAACCTCGCGTAACCTCCTGGATGGCCACAACCAGCCAGGAGGGACACGGGTCCAATAGACATGTGGTGGCATTAAGCCCGCCCAGCATCCTGTCCATGTCATCCAGGGTCACAGGATCGAACTTCCCCCAAATGACCTCACCGAAATCTGCCCCCACCCTCCCACCCAGAGTTGCCCAGTCAGAGTCCACCACCGGACTCATAATCGCACCATGTCATGCTGGAAGGGAGTTTTGGTAGAATATTGTTAATAGATAGGCACTCCGGATAGGTTGTGAGCTTGGTAGTACCCGGCCAATGGGGAAACAGGACAGTGTTGAGTGTCGAGTAAAAGGGTATAAAAACCTCTTGAATGAGTTGATCTGGGTCCACCTCGGGTGCTCCTCTATTTGCAAATATGTTAATAAACTTTGGGCACCAGATTGCCTCCGTTGCTTCATTCCTATTTCTTACACATTAGATTAACAGAGTTGGAAGGGACCTTGTAGGTCATCTAGTCCAACCCCCCCACCCAAACAAGAGACCCTACACCATTTCTGACAGATGGCAGTCCAGTCTCCTCTTGAAAGCCTCCAGTGATGAAGCTCCCACAACCTCTGAATGCAACTTCTGTTCCTATTGCTCTCACTATCAGGAAATGTCTCCTTATTTCCAGGTTGAATCTCTCCTTGTTCAGTTTCCATCCATTGTTCCTTGTCTGGCCTTCAGGTGCCTTGGAGAATAGCTTGACCCCACCCCCCTCCTCTCTGGGGCAGCCCCTCAACTATTGGAAGATGCTCTCCTGTCTCCCTGATCCTTCTCTTCACTAGACTAGCCAGCCTCCAAACATCCCCTCATCATCCTGGTTGCTCTTCTCTGCTGTTTTTCTAGAGCCTCAACATCTTTTTTATAATGTGGTGACCAAACCTGGATGCAGGACTCTAGGTGTAGCATTACTAAGGCTTTGTAGAGTGGTATTAGTACCTCCCTTGATCTTTATTGTATCCCTCAGTTAATGCAGTTTAGAATTGTGTTGGCTTTTTTGGCTGCTGCTGCACACGGCTGGCTCCTATTTAACTTGTTGTCCACTAAGACTCCAAGATCGCTCTCATTGTTACTCTCTCTCTCTCTCTGTGTGTGTAGAGGGGCAGCTTAGATAGCAATAGCCATAGCACTTACAGTGCTTTTACATCCCTCTCTGAATGGTTTGCAGAGTCAGCCTCTTGCACCCAACAATCTGGCTCCTCATTTTACTCACCTGGAAGGATGGAAGGCTGAGTTGATTTTAAGGAAAGAAGGGGGAGGGAGGGAGGGAGGGAGGAAGGAAGGAGGGAATAGTACTAGTCCTTAGACTTATATACCGCTTTATAATGCTTTCCAGCCATCTCAAAGCGGTTTACAGAGTCAGCCTCTGGCCCCCAACAATCTGGGTCCTCATTTTACTCCCCTTGGAAGGATGGAAGGCTGAGCCAACCTTGAGCCAGGTGGGATTCGATCTGCCAAATTGCAGTAGGAGTAGCTTGCAATGCTGCACTCTAACCACCGAAACTCATAGTAGATGCCCTCTATTAAACCTTGTTTTGACTTTTTTTTTTAACCGCACCCTGCAGTCGCCCCCAGACTTGATCCTAACCAACCCTTAATCTTCTTACCTTTCTACGCCCCTCTGCAGGTGTTTCCACCACCACAGAAGACTTCCTGCCGCCCCGCAGGTATTAATTTACCTGACTCTGAGAAAGTGCTTGGGTTTGTTTTCTCCCTGCAAGGGCCCACCAACATTTATCATGAGATCACAGACAGGCCCTTACCTGGAAGTGAGTCACCTGGAGCTTGTTTTGAGTAGAGACACACCTCAGTCGGAGCTCTCAGCCCTGAGCTAATTGTACATCTTGCTATTTTCCTGGGCATTTCGTCTCTGGCTTCTACAATTATCTCCTCTCTTTCCTCCCACCCTCATCCCCTTGTTCATTCATGCTACATGATGGTTAGTTCAGTTGGAGATGCTTTTAATTATGGCTTGGAGGGATTATTACTTTTAGCACCTTTTGGCTATTTTAACAAGCAAGGCAGGAGAGCAATCAAAGGAATTGCTACCGTAGTCTTATCCCATCAATTATTGATATTGAATATCCGATAATGCTGAATTGCTAACTAGAGCACAAAACCTTTGCTAGACCAATACTCAAATATAGCTCATCTGTCTGGAATCCTCACTGTATATCGGACATCAATACAATTGAGCAAGTCCAGAAGTATTTCACGAGAAGAGTCCTCCACTCCTCTGCTTGCAATAGAATACCCTACACCAGTGGTTCTTCACCTGGGCGATATCAATAGAATAGAATAGAATAGAATAGAATAGAATAGAATAGAATAGAATAGAATACTTTATTGGCCAAGTGTGATCGGACACACAAGGAATTTGTCTTGGTGTAAATACTCTCAGTGTACATAAAGAAGGAACATTCGTTGAGAATCAAGAATCAGAACGTACAACACTTAATGATAGTCATAGGGTACAATAAGCAATCAAATCATATTAGGAAACAATCAATATAAATCGTAAGGATACAAGGGACAAAGTTACAGTCCTACAATCACAAGTGGGAGGGGATGGGTGATAAGGAGTGATGAGAAGATTAGCAGTAATAGTAGTGTACACTTTGTAATAGTTGGACAGTGTTGAGAGAATTACTTGTTTAGCAGAGTGATGGCTTTTGGGGAAAAACTCTCCTTGCGTCTAGTTGTTCTGGTGTGCAGGGCTCTATAGCGTCGTTTTGAGGGAAGGAGTTGAAACAGTTTATGTCCAGGATGTGAGGGGTCTGTAAATATTTTCAGAGCCCTCTTTTTGACTCGTGCAGTATACAGGTCCTCGATTGAAGGCAGGTGGGTGGTAATTGTTTTTTCTGCAGTCCTAATTATCCTCTGGAGTCTGTGTCTGTCCTGTTGGGTTGCAGAACCAAACCGGACAGCTATAGAGGTGCAGGGGACGATTTCATTTTTCAGGAGGGCGAGGGAATGAAAAGGGGCAAAGGAACAGAAGGGGGGCGATATGGGGGCGATGCAGCGAGAAGTTTTGGGGACACTTTTGAGACTTTTTTCGTACACTGAACCGCTGTATATCTGTCGTACAAAAATATCAGATTGCTCTCTATTAGTGGATTGAACTGTGTTTTAAAATGTTCCTCCAGCTAGCTTCAGTACAGAATGCCGTACATATGTGAATACGCATCACTCATCTTCATGCGTATTGCGCAGCAGCCTCTATCACTTTACCTATTAAATTTGTCACTCTGATTTTTGTTGCTTTCCTTCTGTAAAAATTTTCTTTGTGTCTTTTTAACCCTTTTCCCAGTGTGCATGAATATATATTTTCCTCGAATCTTAATTTGGTTTCAGAGTTTTCATCCTTGAAATTCTTAGTTCCTGCATTGCGGTTTGTTCTTATGCCCTTTTTATATCTTAAAATTCACTTGTAATTAAATCATTAAATGTTACTGGTTTTGGGGGCATTTCATTTTCTTGCAATGGTTGGACTTAAGCGTAGCACACAAAATTATCTGCTACAATGTCCTACCAGTCAATGACTACTTCAGCTTCAACCACAACAATACAAGAGCACACAACGGATATAAACTCAATGTAAACTCCAAACTCGATTGCAGAAAATACAACTTCAGCCACAGAGTGGTCAATGCCCGGAATGCACTACCTGACTCTGTTGTTACATCCTCTAATCCCCACTCCTTTAACATCAAACTACCACTATTGACTTCACCTCTTTCCTAAGAGGTCTGTAAGGGGCGTGCATAAGCACACCATCATGCCTACTGTCCCTGTCCTATTGTCCCCAATTATTCATACCTATTTCCTGTATTCTTACTGATGTTTATACTCATACTATTATCATGTAAGCGATTGACAAATCGAATGAATAAATAAAATAAACAATAAAAGAAGGAAGAAATGAAAGAAGAAGAAAGGGAGAAAGAAGTAGAACAGGGAAAGGGAAGGAAGGAAGGAAGGAAGGAAGGAAGGAAGGAAGGAAGAAAAGGAAAGGAAAGGAGAGAATACCCATTCCTAAGAGGTCTGCAAGGGGTGTGCATAAGTGCACCATTGTGCCTACCATCCCTGTCCTATCGACCCCACTTATTCGTACCTATTTCCTGTATTCTTACTCATGTTTATACTTATACCTATGATCTTGTAAGCGATTGACAAATCAAATTAATTAATTAATTAATTAAACCAAGGTTCCCCAGCCTAGTGCCTTCCTGCTGCCCCCTGCCCAGCTAAGCCAGGACTTTGACAATGGGCCAGTACTCCTGAAGGGCACTATATTGGTAAAACAGTAACAAAAGTACCACTTTATAAAGCCTTAGTAAGGGCACGCCTGGAATGCTGCATCCAGTGCTGGTCACCACATCATCATCATCATTTTTAAAAATGATGTTGAGACTCTGGAAAAAATGGAGAGAAGAGCAACCAAGACGATTATAAGCATGGAGACTAAAACATACGAAGGACGGTTGCAAGATTTGGGTATGGCTAGTCTAGAGAAAGGACGGATACCAGTCTTCGGGTATCTGAGGGGCTGCTACGAAGAAGAGGGGGTCCACTTCTTCTCCAAAGCCCCTGAAGGCAGGACAAGAAGCAACGGATGGCAACTAACCAAGGAGAGAAGCAACCTGGAACTAAAGAGGAATTTCCTAACTGTGAGAACAATTCACCAGTGGAACAGAAGTTGCCTTCAGAAGTGGTGGGTGCTCCATTACTGGAGGTTTTCAAGAAGAGACTGGACAGTCACTTGTCTGGAGTGGTATAGGGTCTCTGGCTGGACTAGAAGACCTCCAAGGGCCCTTCCAACTCTGTTATTCTGTCATTTTGTAAAAGGTGTTGTCCATGAAAATTCAGGCCAGCATCAAGCTTGAAGGTGCTGCTTTTTTCCAGCTGATAGAGATGTCCTCACTCTGCCCAAGTTGACATGGCAAGATGCTTCTTGTCCATCTGAAGGACATCGTGGAACCTCTTCTACAAAAGGTGCAGCTCTCCTTCCAAAATGTCACACAGTGCCAGGTAGATATGGGAGCTTCTCCGGTGAAGAGGTCTAATCTGTATCTATATCTTCCTTTGTGGCAACCCCTGAAATATTGGAACACTGATTCTTGATCCTTAACAAATGTACCTTTTCTGTATGTACACTGAGAGTATTTACACCAAGACAAATTCCTTGTGTGTCCAATCACACTTGGCCAATAAAGTATTCCATTCTATTCTATTCTATTCTATTCTATTCTAAAGATGTTGAGACTCTAGAAAGAGTGCAGAGAAGAGCAACCAGGATGATGAGGGGACTGGAGGCTCAAACATACGATGACCGGTTGCAGGAACTGGGCCTGGCTTGTCTAGGGAAGAGAAGGACCAGGGGAGACAGGAGAGCATCTTCCAATATTTGAGAGGCTGCCCCAGAGAGGAGGAAGGGGTCAAGCTATTCTCCAAGGCACCTGAAGGCCAGACAAGAAACAATGGATGGAAACTGAACAAGGAGAGATTCAACCTGGAAATAAGGAGAGATTTTCTTTTTTAGAATAGAATAGAATAGAATAGAATAGAATAGAATAGAATAGAATAGAATAGAATGTACAGGAGAGAATGGAATAGAATAGAATAGAATAGAATAGAATGTACAGGAGAGAATGGAATGGAATGGAATAGAATAGAATAAAATAGAGAATAGAATAGAACAGAACAGAACAGAACAGAATAGAATACTTTATTGGCCAAGTGTGGTTGGACACACAAGGAATTTGTTTTGGTGCAAAACCTTCAGAAGTTGTGGGAGCTTCATCATTGAAGGCTTCCAAGAAGATTCCGGACTGCCCTAGGTCAGAAATGGTGTAGGGTCTCCTGCTTGGGCAGGGGGTTGGACTAGATGACCTCTAAGGTCCCTTCCCACTCTGCTATTCTGTCCTGTTCTGAGAGAGCAATGCTGGAAAGATTTTGAGAGCTCTTTCCCCCCTTGGGGACAGAAGTTCAGAGCCTTGGATCTCCTGAGCCAGTTTCCTTGCAAAGAACGGACTCTTCGCCTCGCCACAGAAACACAAGCAGCCCTTGCTGAGATGCACAGACTAGCTTTTAACCACGATTGCAATGGGAGCGTCTGCCAGGCTGCAGGCACAATGGAGGCATGGCAATGCCAATCACCCCCCCCCACACACACACATATAAGCCCCGTCTGCTGCAGCTGTGTCGGCCGCCACCTGGTGGAGAGAGGAGGGATTGAATTGCATTTCAATTCATTTAGAATTTATGCACCTCGACCTAAAAATGACCACAGGTGGGCCCAAAATTCCCGTTGCTAAGTGAGGCGTTTATGAAGTGAGTTCTGCCCCATTTTACCACCTTTCTTACCATGGTTGTTAAGTGAATCGGGCTTCCCCGTTATCGTCAGAAGGTCGCAAAAGGGGATCGACGTCACACTGCAACCGTCATAAATACGAGTCAGTGGCCAAGCATCCGAATTGTGATCACCTGACCACGGGGATGCCACAATGATCGTCTGTGCAAAAGACGGTCATAAGTCTGGTACTTTCAGCACTAGCATAACTTTGAACGGTCACTCAGAGAGCTGCCTTAAGTTGAGGGCTGCCTATATTAGATTTATGTCCTACCTTTATTATTATTTTTATAAACAACTCAAGGCGGCAAACAGACAAAAATTCTCTCCTCCTTTTATTTCCTTGTTCTTCAGCTAAGAGGAATTCAGATCGTAGCCAGCACTGGCTTAAAATAATTTACATGGAGTTCTCAACTTACAACTATTTGTTTGGCGATGGTTCAAAGTTACAGCGGCACTGAAAAAAAATGACTTACGATTAGTCCTTGCCAGGAGGTGGGTGGCTGGGGGCTCGCAGGGGGCTCAGGAGAAGTTCTAGCCAAGACTCTGAGCCCCATAACCTCAGACAGACAAGGAACAAAGGAAAGCTCTTCATAGGCTTAATTGAACTTCTGGGCATTCAGCCAAGAGCATTTCACACCTGGTAAAAGTGTGGCAAGCTAGATAAACAATCCACTCAGCACTTGCGAGGGAGCGCCATTGAGAAAATGAGATAGCATAGCCACTAGCTATTAATTCCCAAATAATAAGAATCACGTCACTCATCAAAAACTCCACTAACTCCCAAGATCCCTCTCACAGTCACTGCTATTAAGCCTTGTTTCACCCAGTCTTTTATTGAAATATATATATTTACTTGATTGGGGCTTACCAGGGTGTTGTAACACAAGTATATATACTCATTCCCCTGTATCGCTGATCTGGATGAGAACCAGTGGCCTAATGGCAATTACAACTGCCTCACATGTAATACTTCCCTGGTTCGAATCCCAGTAAGGGTATGGCTAGCTGACAAGAGCTAAGTAGCTCGAAATAGATCTATCCTAGTCTCCCTTGTTTAATTATTTATCAGCTCAAAAACCTAACACACACACACATATATATTTATTTATTTATTAATTATTTATTTATTTATTAATTACATTTATATACCGCCCTTCTCCCGAGGGACTCAGGGCGGTGAACAGCTCATCTAAAAACCCCACAAAAATACAAAAGTTAAAAAGTAATTAAATTTAAATCAGCTGCAGACTAAAATTAAGAAACCCCCCCCCCACCCTTAAAACCCAATTTAAAGTTAAAAATGGAGATCAAATTTAAAATCATTATCTCAGCCCAGGCCGGCCTGCTCAAAGAGCCAGGTCTTTAACGCGCGCCTGAAGGCCCTCAGGTCCGTGCCGGTACGAAGTTCCGGTGGCAGAGTATTCCAGAGGGCGGGGGCACCCACAGAGAAGGCCCTACCCCTTGGCGCCGCCAGATGACACATAGCGGCCGACGGCACCCGGAGCAGACCCTCCCTGTGGGAACGCACCGGCCTGTTGGAGAACGTTGGCAGAATGCGGTCCTGAAGGTAACCTGGTCCTATATGTAATTAAGGCAAAGAAGTGATGTTGAGTTGGCCACACCCACCCAAGTCAGATGGTCACCTAGCCACGGCCACCCGATCACATGACCACCCAGTCACATGACCACCCAGCCAGTCATTAGGGTAGAAAGCCCCTTGCTAAAAAGTTTGAAGCTCACCAATGGTCCTCGCTCTTATGACCTGCAGCTTCCCCACCCTCAGTTGGTTAAAATTCAGCTATTAACCAATTGAGGGTGGGGATGAAAGAATTTATTTATTCTTTTATTTTCTGTAGCCACTCAAAATCCGCGGAAGCTGCATAGCTCCCCTTCTTCTCTCTCTTCTTCGACGGCCACCCTTCCTGGTACCACCTCCAGCTAGTAGTAACCTCTAAGTTTCTCCTCCCTTCACCTGGAGCACCTCTCTTTTGCCGTAACACGACCAGCTGACCTGCAGAAATTTGCATTCGATTAACTGGACAGTGTCTCCAACGAAAAACAGGGGTGTATCAAATCTGCAAAGAAGCAACGAATCAAAGACAGATGGAATCGAATCAAAGATGGAAACGAATCAAAGACAGAAGCAACCTAGAAAATAAGGAGAAATTCCCTGACAGTGAGAAGAATGAACCAGTGGAACATCTATGGCAGGCATCTCTAAACTTGGTGACTTCAAGATTTGTGGACTTCAATTCCCAAAATTCCTCATTGTTCTGAGCCAAACCTTGTTCCAAGGAAACAAACACCCAACGGAGGTAACAGCAAAACTTTTTAATGATTCTTTATGAATTCTGTTCCTTCCCGCTTACAAGGCTGTTTCAAACTCATGGTCTCGGATAAGAGTGAGCCTTGCCAAGGTGGTGCAAGGCTGTCAAGAACACCAGATAAAGTTACCAAGGAATAGTTCAAACGCAAAGAGTTTCCAGACACAAACTAAGATAATCCGAACGTCCACCAGGCTTGAGTGCAAAAACATCTTTGCTTCCTGCAAAGAACTGCGGTTTCTCAGCTGGCTTTTATCTCTTGAGGGAGGGGCCATCACCTTACGGCCTTACTTCTGAGTCGCCCGTGCTGCTGTAGCTGCTCTTTCCTGAGAGCAGCCCTGTGCGCACGCTTTGCACTGGGCGCAGGTTCCTCAGGAGCCTCTTCCTCACTGCTGCCAGCCTCCACAATCTACAAAGACATTTCCAGATCTATGGAAATGTTCCAACAAATGTTCCTCCACTCCCTGATGGTCCTGGCCCCATCCCTGCATCACACGCAGGCCCCTCGTCCGAGTCCTCTCTCGACGAGACCTCAGCCGTCCGCACCTGCTGCCGGCGAACCACAACACTCAGCTAGTCATGCCGGCTGGGCAATTCTCGGAGTTGAAGTCCACAAGTCTAAAAGTGGCCAAGTTTGGAGATTCCAGATCTATGGAAATGTTCCAACAACCAGGGTGATTTTTAAAAAGGCCGCTGAGCTTTTGTTGTTTTTCCTTGAAGACATTTCACTTCTCATCCAAGAACCTTGTCCCATACAGATACACCTCCAAGTGGCCTCAATGACCCTCTAAAAGGACGCAAATGACCAGCTGTCTTGCAAGGAGCATAAATCCTTCCCTTCCCCACCATCCATTCAGAGCTGAAGAAGCTTCTTGGATAAGAAGTGAAAGGTCTTCAAAAAAAAAAAAACCCAGAAAGTCCAGTTGCCTTCTGAAAAAAAACACCTTTGGGACAACCATGACCTGGAGGATAGAGAATCTCCATTGTGTTGTCCAGCCAGTGTATGGGAAGTGGATAGTTAGGTAGCAATTGTGAGCTGTCCCCTTAAGGGAATGCATCATGGTAAATGTAGTTAAAGGTATCTTGGGAAATGTAGTCCATGTCACGTGACCACATCGGTAATCCCAATTGGTCGCTAATTTGACCCTTGATGGGTTGGGGGAGTTTTCCTCACTTTTGCCTGAATTCCCTGACTCATGGCAGCTGCTTCCTATTGCTTCGAGATGGGTTAGGAGATAACCATCTTTTTATCTACAAGACAGATATGCAAAGGATTGGTCATTAAAGAAGAACTTCATCACAAATGTGAGTTATGAGGATACCTGATGAACCAATAAATGTACTTTGTTATGGACGTCTTGTTGAGTTTATCTATCTGTGTCTGCACAGCTTACAAATCCACCACTGTACAGAATACAGAACAGGTTTCCCTCATTTCGTAGCGGTAGAAATAGAACAGTTACCACGAGTCCATGAGTTCAGCCAAAAGCAAGGAAAACCTCCTCCAACCATCGAGGGTCAATTTAGTGACCAATCAGGATTACAGATATGGCCACATGACATGGACTACATTTCCCAGGATACCTTTAACTACATCTACCATGATGCATTCCCTTAAGGGGACAGCTCACAATTGCTACCTAACTATCCAATTCCCATACACTGGCTGGACAGCACATCCATACACACACCAGAAGTTTCTTCATTCTGAGGGAATGGCGGAGAATGGAAGGATTGATATTTATTTATTTATTTGTCAATTGCTTACAAGATAATAGGTATAAGTAAAACATAGTTATGAATACATGGATACATATAAGAAAAATAAAAGAAACAATAGGAGAGGGACGGTAGGCACGTTGGTGCGCTTATGCACGCCCCATACAGGCCTCTTAGGAAAGGGGTGAGATCAATAGTAGACAGTCTAAGGTTAAAGTTTTTGGGGTTTGGGGAAGAAACCACAGAGTTAGGTAGAGTATTCCAGACATTGACCACTGTGTTGCTGAAGTCATATTTCCTGCAATCAAGTTTGGTGCGATATTCTTTGCAGCCCTCAGGTCTTGGTTTGAAAGAGGGGTGAAGGAGGCCATGTACGTCGAAATTGAACAGCCCTCCCTCAATAAAGAAGGAGTACGACACAACAAATCTCTTGTGTACAATACAGTCCTTTCAGCAGTTCCAAGAAAGCTCCACACACATTTGCACCACTCAGGTGACCCCAAGGACACAGAGAATCCTCCAAGCAGCCTCAACAACCCTCTCAAAGGATGCAAATGACCAGCTGTCTGCAAGGAATATCAATCCTTCTGTCCTCCACCAGTCAGTCAGAGCTGAAGAAGCTTCTTGGGTGAGAAGCAAAATGTCTTCAAGGGAAAAACAGTTGCCTTTTGAAAAAGCACCCCTGGGATAATCAGAGGTCGTGGATGCTCCCATCACTGGAGATTGTTAAGGACAGACTAGACAATGATGTGCCTGGTATTGGGTCTCCCTGCTTGGCCAGGGGGTTGGACTAGAAGACCTCCAAAGTCCCTTCCAATGTTGTTACTGTGTTATTCTACCCTGCAGGTTTCCCCAAACTTTCTTCTCCAGCAAAAGAAGCTTCTGTTTCCTACCTTACTTTCTGGTGTGCATGTGGGCGTTTTGTGTGTGTTATTTGTGTGTGTGTGTGTGTGTCCATTTCTTTGCAGCTGAGCTTCAATGCTGGATGTTGGGCAGACATTGTTTCCTATCTAACTTTCTGCTGTGTGTTTGCGTGTGTGTATGCAGAGGTGGGATTGTATCGGTTCAGACCAGTTCTATAGAACAGGTTGTTACGATTCTGCACAGTTAGGAGAACCAGCAAATTGTGACCCTGGGAGCCAAAACACAAACACCTCAAGAGGCTTCCCTGAGGCCCAGGAGGCAAAAAAAATGGAGCACAGGGGATGGGCTGCAAAGGAGGAAGAAGAAGGAGGAGGAGGAGGAGAAGGAGGAGTAGAAGGAAGAAGAAGAAGAAGAAGAAGAAGAAGAAGAAGAAGAAGAAGAAGAAGAAGAAGAAGAAGAAGAAGAAGAAGAAGAAGAAGAAGAAGAAGAAGAAGAAGAAGAAGAAGAAGAAGAAGAAACCACACCCATCCAGTCACAAAGTCACTCCCATCTAGAACCGGTAGTAAAAAATATTTGCATCCCACCCCTGTGTATGTGTCCATTTCTTTGCTGCTCAGCTTCAATGCTGGATGCTGGGCAGCTGTTGTTCCAGGCAGGATCTTCTCTTCCTCGCTTTTGGAGTCTGCGGAAATCTTTCCTCTGCTCCTCCGCTCCCAGTCTGCCGGAGCCCCACTGTTCCCCCACAATGCCTTCCCGTGGGGGTCGACTCGAGGCCTGGGAAGCTGGGAGGTTGCAACCCCCTGGGGACAAGAAAACACAACAGGAGGCAGTGCTTCCCACCCAGAGCCCTGGATCGACCCGAAAGGACATTCTTGCAACAGTTTTGCAATTCTTTGCAATGCTCTCTGGAAAAGAACCTCCTGCGAGGGACCCTTGGGATGTGCGTGCAGCCTGCCTTGGGCTGCTCTTTTGCCTGAGGGGAAAGGAATGTGTGTCTTCCCCCCCCCCCAGGCACCCCCCATTTGACATGCAGCCATCGCACAAGCCGGGGTCAGCAGGAAGACATCTGCAAGGAAACCACCAAGCTCAGAATGCATCAAGGATCCCACAGCCCTCCTCCTCTTCCTCCTTAGATAGAATAACAGAGCTGGAAGGGACCTTGGAGGTCTTCTAGTCCAACCCCCTGCTCAGGTAGGAAAACCCTCTGCCACTTCAGACAAATGGTTGTCCAATCTCTTCTTAAAAACCTCCAGTGATGGAGCATTTACAACCTCTGGAGGCCAGTTGTTCCACACTGATTAACTGTTCACACTGTTAGGAAGTTTCTTCATAAACGCCACCTCCTTCTAGAACTGATGATGTTGGGTCATAAAATGTCTGCAAGAAAACTGCCAAGCTCACAGAGCATTAAGGATCAAGCATCAACTCCTCCTCCTCCTCCACTACCACCACCACTCCATAAACTCCAGGCCCTTCTAGCACTGATAATGTTACTTATTTGGGTCCTGGAACATCTGCTAGAAAACCACCAAGCTCAAAGAGCATCAAAGGCTCCACAGTCGTCTTCTTCTTCTTCTTCTTCTTCTTCTTCTTCTTCTTCTTCTTCTTCTTCTTCTTCTTCTTCTTCTTCTTCTTCTTCTTCTTCTTCTTCTTCTTCTTCTTCTTCCTCCTCCTCCTCCTCCTCCTCCTCCTCCTCCTCTTCTTCTTCTTCTTCTTCTTCTTCTCCTTCTTCTCCTTCTCCTTCTCCTTCTCCTTCTCCTTCTTCTTCTCTTCCTCCTCCTCCTCCTCCTCCTCCTCCTCCTCCTCCTCCTCCTCCTCCTCCTCCTCCTCTTCTTCTTCTTCTTCTTCTTCTTCTTCTTCTTCTTCTTCTTCTTCTTCTTCTTCTTCCTCCTCCTCCTCCTCCTCCTCCTCCTCCTCCTCCTCCTCCTCCTCCTCCTCCTCCTCTTCTTCTTCTTCTTCTTCTTCTTCTCTTCTTCTTCTTCTTCTTCTTCTTCTTCTTCTTCTTCTTCTTCTTCTTCTCTTTCTTCTCCTTCTCCTTCTCCTTCTTCTCTTCCTCCTCCTCCTCCTCCTCCTCCTCCTCCTCCTCCTCCTCTTCAGAAACCCCAGTCCCTTCCAGCACTGATGATGTTACCCACTTTAGTCCTGAAACGTCTGCAAGAAAACCACCAAGCTCAGAGATCATCAAAGTCTCCTCCTTCCTCTGCTGTTCCTCCTCCTACCCCCCCTCCACTCTTTAGCCCCAATCCTTTCAAGCATGAATGAAGTTACCTAATCAGGTAAGGAAGCACCTGCAAGAAAACAACCCATCTCATTTACCACAAATCATCAGCTCTTTAGGATGCTGGATTAGGGTCTGTATAGTGAGATACCTTGTTTTCATGGAAATAAGTCCTACTCCCAAAATAAGCCCTACTTAAGCGCCTGTGCACCTGCCCTTTCCGTCTGGTTACTTGTGGTGCTGCTGACATGAGGTGAGACGAGGGGGAGGGGAGTGTGGAGCTGCCCCAAATCACCCCCCACAGACTTACCTCAGGTCTCCCACAGCTAGACCATCCACACTTCGACAACTGTCTCATGGTTGTGGCACCGGTGTGTCCTTTGACCTCCTGCTCCACTGCAGCCACGAGCAAGCAGAAGAAGTGGGCCTCCAGCCACACAGGGTCCTGCTGGACAGGAGTTTCCTCCCAAAATAAGCCCTAGGTCAAGATTCCAGCAATCGCCCTAATGAAATCATGATTCTCGAGCCAAACTTCAAAAAAGTTCAAAGGATTTAATTGAGGCGACCTCCTGGCCCTGCCCTGCATGAAGCCAACTCTGGCACACGTCATTTATGGTCCCCTGGGGCCCTGTTTCTCCCCCTTCCTGGTGTCTCCTAAACCAGCTTCTCCCATTGAGCCCCTTCTTCACGGGCTGGGTGTCATCAATCACGTTCTCCAATTAAATATATTTTGGGCAAAAGCTCTGGTAGTTTAGTTACACTCTTTTAAAGAGAAGAGTTGGAATGGACTTTCGCTTCCAAACTGCTGCCCTGCTCTTCCAGATTTCCTCCCTCCCTCCCCTCCCCTTTTTTTTAAGGCAACTAGTAAAACAGGCTGAGGAATGTTTTCTGAGTTGACACCGGCAGCCACACAGGGTTCTGCTGGACAGGGATGTCAGGGCTGCTGCTGTAAGGCGAGGCAAGTGTCGGGGCATGAATGGCCTGCCTGCAGGGGTCTTGAGGTAAGCTAGTGCGGGGTGTTGGGGCAGGTCCACCCTCCCACCTCACAGCAGTGGAACTGGCACGCCACGCAGCCTCCTTCCCTGCCACGAACAAGCAGAAGTGGACCTCCCATACATAGAAAAAAAATAAGTTCCCCCCTCCCCCAAAATAAGCCCTCGTGCTTCTTTCAGAGCCCAAAAGAAAATAAGTCTGGGTCTTATTTTCGGGCAACCTGTTCAGTCCAAGGTTTTCTCCCGCAATGCCCCTCTTGGTGCCCGTTGCTCCTCCGTACCATCGCTGCGGGGAAAGCAAGATATCTCAGGCCAAAATCTGCCAGCCCTGGCCAGGAGCTTGTTTCCCTGGGACACTCCCCACCCTTTCCATCGTTGTGTCTTCCAGAACTGGTCCATCCCCCACTCGGTCGCTTCCTTTCCTGCCCTTTGCAAGTTCTCGGCTGGAGGCTCCATCCAGGCCTGGTCCACCTTCTCCTTTTCCCTCTCCAGAAGTTTTCATACATTTTTTTTGTAATACATTTTTTATTTTATTTTATGCAAACAATTTATCTTCCGTTTAAACAGTCTGGGTACAAATATCTTGTGCAATAACCATTACAATTAATACATATTCATCATTTCCTGTATGTATACTGAGAGTATTTACATGACAAATTCCTTATGTGTCCAATCACACTTGGCCAATGAAGAATTCTATTCTATTCTATTCTATTCTATTCTATTCTATTCTATTCTATTCTGTTCTATTCCTATTATCTATTCTCTTCTATGACTATAATATCAGTACTCTATTCTTACTTTATACTACTACTATCTGGATACCCGTGCTTCGCTACAAAACTATGCGGTCGGACTTAGTTTTTGGGGGAGGAAAATAAGGAGGAAAAACATTATGCCTCTGCCTACCAGCATCCATCGGTATTCATCTGGCTAGCCTCCTGTCAGTGTGTGAGAGAGTTGAGGGCTGTTTGGAAACTGAAAAAGTATTTGCTGTGTGAGCAAGAAGGAGACAGCAAGGAGCCTGGGCGTGGCTTAGCTCAACTGTTCTGTACTAAAGCTGCTTGGAGCGTGTGTGTGTGTGTGTGTGTGTGTGTGTGTGTGTGTGTGTGTGTGTAAGGTTTTTTGAGCTGATAATTTTTAAATAATAAATAAGGGAGACTAGGATAGATCTATTTCAAGCTAGTTAGCTCTCTTCAGCTAGCCATACCCTTACTGGGATTCGAACCAGGGAAGTATTGTAATACAAAGTGTATACTTATTCCCCTGCCTCTGCTGATAAGGAGAGAGCCAGTGGTGTAGTGGCAATTACAACTGCCTCACATGTAATACTTCCCTGGTTCGAATCCCAGTAAGGGTATGGCTAGCTGAAGAGAGCTAACTAGCTCGAAATAGATCTATACTAGTCTCCCTTATTTATTATTTAAAAAAAATTATCAGCTTAAAAACCTTACACACATGTAAACAAAAGGCAACGAAACAAATAGCTTTCTGTCGGTATGGTCTCTGGTGATGAGCCGAAAGACAGAAAAGAAAGCAGTATGCTTTCTCCCTTAATTGGGGCTTAACAGGGTGTTGTAATACAAAGTATATACTTATTCCCCTGCCTGAGCTGATAAGGAGAGAGCCAGTGGTGTAGAGGCAATTACAACTGCCTCACATGTAATACTTCCCTGGTTCGAATCCCAGTAAGGGTATGGCTAGCTGAAGAGAGCTAACTAGCTCGAAATAGATCTATACTAGTCTCCCTTATTTATTATTTAAAAAAAATTATCAGCTTAAAAACCTTACACACATGTAAACAAAAGGCAACGAAACAAATAGCTTTCTGTCGGTATGGTCTCTGGTGATGAGCCGAAAGACAGAAAAGAAAGCAGTATGCTTTCTCCCTTAATTGGGGCTTAACAGGGTGTTGTAATACAAAGTATATACTTATTCCCCTGCCTGAGCTGATAAGGAGAGAGCCAGTGGTGTAGAGGCAATTACAACTGCCTCACATGTAATACTTCCCTGGTTCGAATCCCAGTAAGGGTATGGCTAGCTGAAGAGAGCTAACTAGCTCGAAATAGATCTATACTAGTCTCCCTTATTTATTATTTAAAAAATTATCGGCTTAAAAACCTTACACACGTGTAAAAGAAAAGACAACGAAACAAATAGCTTTCTGTCGGTATGGTCTCTGGTGATGAGCCGAAAGACAGAAAAGAAAGCAGTATGCTTTCTCCCTTAATTGGGGCTTAACAGGGTGTTGTAATACAAAGTATATATATATATATGTATATGTATATATATATATATATATGTATGTGTAAGGTTTTTAAGCTGATAATTTTAAATAATAAATAAGGGAGACTAGTATAGATCTATTTCGAGCTAATTAGCTCTCTTCAGCTAGCCATACCCTTACTGGGATTCGAACCAGGGAAGTATTACATGTCAGGCAGTTGTAATTGCCACTACACCACTGGCTCTCTCCTTATCAGCTCCACTGGCTCTCTCCTTATAATACAAAGTATATATATGTATGTATATATATATATATATGTATGTGTAAGGTTTTTAAGCTGATAATTTTTTAAACAATAAATAAGGGAGACTAGTATAGATCTATTTCGAGCTAGTTAGCTCTCTTCAGCTAGCCATACCCTTACTGGGAAACAAATAGCTTTCTGTCGGTATGGTCTCTGGTGATGAGCCGAAAGACAGAAAAGAAAGCAGTATGCTTTCTCCCTTAATTGGGGCTTAACAGGGTGTTGTAATACAAAGTATAATACAAAGTATATATATATGTATGTATATATATGTATGTATATATATATATATATGCATAATACATCTAATTATTGTAATAATCCCCTTCTTAGTATATTTAATTCTTATTCACACTTTTACTATTTTTCGCTAGTCTTCTTTAATTTCTAATTTCCATTTTTATTCTCCAGCCATTGATAAAATAGTTCCCATATCGTACAGTATTCAGTTTGTTCCTCCAGAATGTTTCAGACATCTTCCAAAATGGAAGTTTTCCACCGTCTAATTTTTGTCTCACAAACTTTGGCCATTAATAATGGACTAGCGGAGAGCATTCTCCCTCTGGCGGTAAACAAACCATCCATTACTTTCCTGCAGACCATTAAAAGGCCAAAAGCTGTGCTGGTTATTTATTGTTGAGTCCAAAAGCAGATTAACTACGCCCCAGACAGCTTCCAGACTTATTTTTATATGGTTTTATCACAGACGGGACTGGGAGATGGGTGAGGGGCGAGAGGAGAGAAGCCACTCAATCAATTTGTCATATTAAACTTTTGGATCCTCTTTGTGTAGGGAGCCCATTAAGGTGGGATGGAGCCACCTGGCCTGGCCTTTACGCTCTGGGCTTTTTTCCATCCCTACAAAAACCAAGCAGTAAGGACATCAAGTAATCTGAATTATGCATCCGTCCTCAATCATCTGGGCACAGCAATGGCCGTGGGAAAACATGGTGCTTATTCAAGAGCAACATAGGGGTGAAGCAAGCTCAATTTTTGGCATTGAAATGGCTGGCTGGGGATGGATAACTTTTCCTGCCTGCCTGCCATCACTCCTCCCTCCCTCTCTCCCTCCCTTGCTATCTCCCTCCCATCTCCTCTTCCTTCCTTCCTACCTCCCTTTCCTCCCTTCCTCCTTTCTTCCTCCTTCCCTTCCTCTCTCCTTTCCTCTCATATTTCCTTCCTTCCTTCCTTCCCTTCTTTCCTCCCCTCCCATATTTCCTCCCTCCTTCCCTTCCTTCTTCCCTTCTTCTTTGTACCAAAATAAATTCCTTGTGTGTCCAATCTCACTTGGCCAATAAAAGAATTCTAATTCTAACTCTCTTGCCTTCCTCCCTCCCTCCTTCCCTCCCTCTCACCTTCCTTTCTTCCCTCCCTCCTCTTCCTTCTTCCCTTCCTCTCTCCCTTCCTCTCTCCTTCCCTCCCATCTTTTCTTCCTCTCATCTTCCTCCTTCCCTCCCTCCTCTTCCTTTCTCCCTTCTTCCTTCCTCCCTCCCTTCTTCCCTTCCTCTCACCTTCCTCCCTCCCTCCCTCCCTCCTCTTCCTTTCTCCCTTCTTCCTCCCTCCGTCCTTCCCTTCCTTCTTCCCTTCTTCTCACCTTCCTTCCTTCCCTCCCTCCCTCCTCTTTCTTTCTCCCTTCTACCTCCCTCCTTCCCTTCCTTCTTCCCTTCCTCTTTGCACCAAGACAAATTCCTTGTGTGTCCAATCACACTTGGCCAATAAAAGAATTCTAAATCTAACTCTCTTGCCTTCCTCCCTCCCTCCTTCCCTTCCTCTCACCTTCCTTCCTTCTCTCCTTTCTTCCCTCCCTCCTCTTCCTTCTTCCTTCCTCCCTCCCTCCCTCCCTTCCTCTCTCTCCCTCCCTCTTTCTTCTCTCATCTTCCTCCTTCCCTCCCTCCTCTCCTTTCTTTATCCTTCTTCCTTTCCTCCCTCCCTCTTCCTTCCTCTCACCTTCCCTCCTCGCCGACTCCCTCCTCTACTCCTTCTGCCTGCTTCTCCCTCCGTCCTCCGCTCCTTCTTCCCTCTTCTCACCTTACCTTCCTTCCCTTCCTCACTCCCTCTTTCTTCTCCCTCTACTCCCCTCCCGTCCCCCTTCCTTCCCTTCTTCTTCCTCTGTTTGCACCAAGACAAATTCCTTGTGTGTCCAATCACACTTGGCCAATAAAAGAATTCTAAATCTAACTCTCTTGCCTTCCTCCCTCCCTCCTTCCCTTCCTCTCACCTTCCTTCCTTCTCTCCTTTCTTCCCTCCCTCCTCTTCCTTCTTCCTTCCTCCCTCCCTCCCTCCCTTCCTCTCTCCTTCCCTCCCATCTTTCCTTCCCTTCTCCTGCTCTCCCTCCCTCCCATTGGCAGACTGTCAATGTTCCGAGTAATGCATCCAAAGAAATCAGAAAGGCGGGAAGCCTCCTCAGAAAACTTGCTTATTGGATACATGATGAAATCGACACAGCTAGTGAAAACCAACTCTAAAAAGTTCCCGTGTTTACAGTATAATTAAAACAGCAAAGGTTTCCCTCCCTAGATATCCCCAGTCACACTGTCCAATCAAAATTTGCTAGACCAATACTCAAATACAGCTCATCAGTCTGGAATCCGCATTACATGTCTGATATTAGCACAGTTGAGAAAGTCCAGAAATATTTCACAAGAAGAGTTCTCCATTCCTCTACCTGTTGCAGAATAACTTATGCCACCAGACTTGAAATTCTAGGCCTAGAAAACCTAGAACTACGCCCGCTTCGGTCCGATCTAAGTATAGTACATAAAATCATACATTGCAATGTCCTACCTGTCAATGAATACTTCAGCTTCAACCATAACAACACAAGAGCACACAATAGGTACAAACTCAAGGTTAATCGCACCAAACTTGATTGCAGGAAATACGACTTCAGCAACAGAGTGGTCAATGTCTGGAATACTCTACCTGACTCTGTGGTTTCTTCCCCAAACCCCAAAAACTTTAACCTTAGACTGTCTACTATTGACCTCCTCACCCCTTTCCTAAGAGGTCTGTAGGGGGCGTGCATAAGTGCACCAACGTGCCTACCGTCCCTGTCCTATTGTTTCTTTTATTTTTCTTATATGTATCCATGTATTCATAACTATGTTTTTACTTATACCTATTTTCTTGTAAGCAATTGACAAATCAAATAAATTCTAAATTCTATTCCAGCCTGTTATTCTATTCTATTCTATTCTATTCTATTCTATTCTATTCTATTCTATTCTATTCTATTCTATTCTATTCTATTCTATTCTATTCTATTCTATTCTATTCTTATATGCCTATTCTATTCTATTCCATTCCATATTTTCTATTCTATTCTATATTCTAATCTATATGCCTATTCTATTCTATTCTATTCTATTCTATTCTATTCTATTCTATTCTATTCTATTCTATTCTATTCTTATATGCCTATTCTATTCTATTCCATTCCATATTTTCTATTCTATTCTATATTCTATTCTATATTCTAATCTATATGCCTATTCTATTCTATTCTATTCTATTCTATTCTATTCTATTCTATTCTACATTCTATTCTATTCTATTCTATATTCTATTATACATGCCTATTCTATCGACCTCACCCCTTTCCTAAGAGGTCTGTAGGGGGCGTGCATAAGCGCACCAACGTGCCTACCGTCCCTGTCCTATTGTTTCTTTTATTTTTCTTATATGTATCCATGTATTCATAACTATGTTTTTACTTATACCTATTTTCTTGTAAGCAATTGACAAATCAAATAAATTCTAAATTCTATTCCAGCCTGTTATTCTATTCTATTCTATTCTATTCTATTCTATTCTATTCTATTCTATTCTATTCTATTCTATTCTATTCTTATATGCCTATTCTATTCTATTCCATTCCATATTTTCTATTCTATTCTATATTCTAATCTATATGCCTATTCTATTCTATTCTATTCTATCTATTCTATTCTATTCTATTCTATTCTATTCTATTCTATTCTATTCTATTCTATTCTTATATGCCTATTCTATTCTATTCCATTCCATATTTTCTATTCTATTCTATATTCTATTCTATATTCTAATCTATATGCCTATTCTATTCTATTCTATTCTATTCTATTCTATTCTATTCTATTCTATTCTATATTCTATATTCTATTCTATTCTATTCTATATTCTATTATACATGCCTATTCTATCGACCTCACCCCTTTCCTAAGAGGTCTGTAGGGGGCGTGCATAAGCGCACCAACGTGCCTACCGTCCCTGTCCTATTGTTTCTTTTATTTTTCTTATATGTATCCATGTATTCATAACTATGTTTTTACTTATACCTATTTTCTTGTAAGCAATTGACAAATCAAATAAATTCTAAATTCTATTCCAGCCTGTTATTCTATTCTATTCTATTCTATTCTATTCTATTCTATTCTATTCTATTCTATTCTATTCTTATATGCCTATTCTATTCTATTCCATTCCATATTTTCTATTCTATTCTATATTCTAATCTATATGCCTATTCTATTCTATTCTATTCTATTCTATTCTATTCTATTCTATTCTATTCTTATATGCCTATTCTATTCTATTCCATTCCATATTTTCTATTCTATTCTATATTCTATTCTATATTCTAATCTATATGCCTATTCTATTCTATTCTATTCTATTCTATTCTATTCTATATTCTATTCTATTCTATTCTATATTCTATTATACATGCCTATTCTATTAACCTCACTCCTTTCCTAAGAGGCCTGTATGGGGCGTGCATAAGCGCACCAACGTGCCTACCGTCCCTGTCCTATTGTTTCTTTTATTTTTCTTATATGTATCCATGTATTCATAACTATGTTTTTACTTATACCTATTTTCTTGTAAGCAATTGACAAATCAAATAAATTCTAAATTCTATTCCAGCCTGTTATTCTATTCTATTCTATTCTATTCTATTCTATTCTATTCTATTCTATTCTATTCTATTCTATTCTATTCTATTCTATTCTATTCTATTCTTATATGCCTATTCTATTCTATTCCATTCCATATTTTCTATTCTATTCTATATTCTAATCTATATGCCTATTCTATTCTATTCTATTCTATTCTATTCTATTCTATTCTATTCTATTCTATTCTATTCTATTCTATTCTTATATGCCTATTCTATTCTATTCCATTCCATATTTTCTATTCTATTCTATATTCTATTCTATATTCTAATCTATATGCCTATTCTATTCTATTCTATTCTATTCTATTCTATTCTATTCTATTCTATTCTATTCTATTCTATATTCTATTCTATTCTATTCTATATTCTATTATATATGCCTATTCTATTGACCTCTCCCCTTTCCTAAGAGTCTGTAGGGGGCCTGCATAAGCGCACCAACGTGCCTACCGTCCCTGTCCTATTGTTTCTTTTATTTTTCTTATATGTATCCATGT
>CM042842.1:132915276-132944219 GCA_023653725.1 Bungarus multicinctus | reverse complement strand
TTCTAGGCCTTGAAAACCTAGAAAGCTCTCCCGCCTTCGGTCCGATCTAATATATACATACAATCATACATTGCAATTTCCTCCTGTCAATGACTACTTCAGCTTCAACCATAACAACACAAGAGCCACACAAAGGTACCAACCAAGGTTAACTCGCCCAACTTGATTGCGGGACATACGACTTTCAGCAACAGAGTGGTCAATGGTCTGTAATACTCTACCTACTCTGTGGTTCTTTCCCCAAACCGCCAAAACACTTTTAACCTAGACTTCTACTAGTGACCCTACCTCACCCCTCCCTTTCCTAAGAGGTCCGTAGGGGGCGTGCTAAGTGCACCAACTGTGGCCTCCGTCCCTTTCCTAATGTGTGATTCTCTTTAATTTTGCCTTATAGTGTATCCATGTAATTTCATAACTATGTTTTTACTTCTACCTATTTTCTGTGTCAAGCAAATTGTACAATCACATAATTCTTGAAAAGTTCTATTACATCCTGTTTTATTCTATTCTATTCCTATCTATTCTGATTCGCCTATTCTATTCTATTTGTCTTTCTATTCTATTCTATTTCTCCTTCCTATTTCTAATTCTATTCTAGTCTATTTCTATTCTATTCTCTTCTTATAGTGCCTATTCTATTCTATTCCATTCCATTTTTCTATTCTATTCTATATTCTTAGATCTAATGCCCTATATCTAATCTATTCATTCTATTCCTTAGTTTCTTCTATTCCCTACTCGATTCTATTCTATTCTATTTCTTATTCTATTTCTTTCATTGCCTATTTCGATTTCTATTCCATTCCATATTTTCTATTCTATTCTTTATTTCTAATCTATATTGCTAATCTAGTATGCCTAATTCTCTTTCTATTCTATTCTATTTCTAGTTCTATGCTATTCTATTCTACTGTCCGTATTTCTACTTCTATTCTATATCTATTATAACCTGCCTATTCTATCTCCTCACCCCCTTTCCTAAGAGGTCTGTAGGGGGCGTGCCTATGCGCACCACCGTGCCTACCGTGTCCCTGTCCTAATGTTTCTTTTATTTTTCTATATGTTATCCTGTATTCATAACTTGTTTTTACGGTAGACCTAGTCCTGCTCTCTGTAAGTCAATTTTTGCCCACGACGTGGCGTGTGTGCGTGATCGTCTCCAGGGGGTGTCGATTCCACCTTTATTCTATTCTATTCTATCTATTCTATTCTATTGCTATTCTATGTCTATTCTTTCGATTCTATTCTATTCTATTCTAGTCTGAGAGCCTAGTCCTATGGCATTCCATGCCCAGAAGGTTCTATTCTAGCTATATCTAACTATATGCCTATCTATTCTATTGCTATTCCTTATTCTATTCTTTCTATTCTATTCTATCTCATTCTATTCATTTTCTATTCTCTATGATGCCTATTCTATTTCTATTCCATTCCATATTGGTTCTATCTATTTTCTAGATTCCGTTCTATATTCTCATCTATAAATGCCCTATTTCTATTCTATTCTAGTCTATCTATTCAATTCTATTACTATTCTATTTCTATTCTATGATTTCTATTCGATTACTATTCTATTATTCTATATATACATGCCTATTTCTATCGACCTCAACCCCGTTCCTAAGAGGGCCTTGTAGGGCGTGCATAAGCGAACCAAAGTGCCCTCCGTCCCTGTCCTATGTTTTCTTTTATTTTTCTATATTGTATCCATGTTTCATAACATGTTTTTACTTATACCTATTTTCTTGTAACAATTGACCAATCAAATAAATTCTAAATTCTATTCCAGCCTGTTATTCTATTCTAGTCTATTCTATTCTTCTATTCTATTTCGATTCTATTCTATTCTATTCTATTCTTATATGCCCTATTCTTATTCTTTCGCCTATTCTATTCCAGATTGACCATTTCCATATTCTATTCTAATTCTTATTCATATGCCTTCTATTATTCTATTATTCTATCATCTATTCTATTCTATTCTATTTATTCTATTCTATTTTATGCGATTTTCTTATTCTATTTTATTCTATGCATTCCTATTTCTATCATTCTATTCTATTCTATTTATATATTCTAATCTTATATGCCTATCTATTTATTCTATCCATTTTATTCTATTTTTTAATTTAGTCCTAATTCTATATATATTATATTCTATTATATATTATATTATAATTGCTATTCTATATTAGGTTCTCCGTATAAGCCGCAACAACGTGCCTACCGCCATATTCTATTCTATTACCTATTCCTGATTCAAATAAATTCTAAATGCTAATCCTGTTATCTATTCTATATCTATTCTATTCTATTCTATTCTATTCTATTCTTATATGCTATTCTATTCTATATATCTATTCTATTCTATTCTATTCTAATCCTATTCTTTTATTTATCTATTCTATTCTATTCTATTCTTTCTATATTCTTCTATCCTTCTAGATATTCTATTCTATTCTTCTAACATGCCTATTCTATTAACCTCACTCCTTTCCTAAGAGGCCTGTATGGGCGTGCATAAGCGCACCAACGTGCCTACCGTCCCTGTCCTATCTGTTTCTTTATTTTTCTTATATTATCCATGTATTCATACCTATGTTTTTTACTTATACCTATTTTCTTGTAAGCAATTGACAAATCAAATAATTCTAAATTCTATTCCAGCCTTTATTCTATCTATTCTATTCTATTCTACTTCTATTCTCATTCTATTCTATTCTATTCTATCTAGTCTATTCTATTCTATTCTATTCTTCCATTCTATTCTATTCTATTCGAATTCTTATATGCCTATCTCTGCTATTCTATTCTATTCTCTATTCTATTCTATTCTAGTCTATCTATCTCGATTCTTATATCTATTCTATATTCCTTCCTTTTTTTCTATTCTATATTCTATATCATCTATATGCCCTATTCTATCAGTTCATTCTATTCTGTGTTCTATTCTATTCGTCTATTCTATCTATTCTATTTATTTTCTATTCTATTCTATTCTCTATTCCTATTCTATTCTATTGTATTCTATTCTATTCTATTCTATTCTATTCTATTCTATTCTATTCTATTCTATTCTATTCTATTCTATTATATATGCCTATTCTATTGACCTCTCCCCTTTCCTAAGAGTCTGTAGGGGCCTGCATAAGCGCACCAACGTGCCTACCGTCCCTGTCCTATTGTTTCTTTTATTTTTCTTATATGTATCCATGTACTCATAAACTATGTTCATACCTACCTGTTATCTTATAACAATTGACAACCAATAAATAAAATAAACACAGTTGGCGGGCTCTTGTGGTCACTTCTTCCTCCTCCAACTGCCACCTGTTTGGGATGACCTGGTTCCCCGGGGGAGAGCTCTTTATTATGCCTACCAGGTGTCTAACTATTTCCCTCTCCTCCTTTCTCCTCCTCCCTCCCCACATGGCCACTATGAAGCAGCAAAAGCTGGCTTCAGCCAGGTCCGATTCAGAGTTTAATCCCCTCCATGCTGACAGGGATGTTCGTCACCTTTTGAGGCCACCACTGCTTCTTCCAGTGAAGCTGGCAGACCTTCCCACCCTTAACCATCCTCTCTGTGGGGCTTCCCTCCTTCCTGGATGTTCCCTGGGTCCTTGGGTTGGAAGGAAAGTTTAACCGGTTCGTTCCCATCTGGACATACCACACAGGCTGAGGAGAAATGCTCCAACACCGGAAGTTTTTAAAAAGATGTGGGTAACCATTGGTCTGAAGTGGTGTAGGGTTTCCTGCCTAGGCATGGGGTTGGACTAGAGACCTCCAGGTCCCTTCCAACTCTGCTATTCTATTCTATTCTATTCTATTCTATTCTATTCTCATTCTATTCTATTCTATTCTATATCTTCTATTCTCATTTATTCCTATTATCTATTCTATTCTATTCTATTCTAATTATCTGTTCTATTCTATTCCATTCTTCCTATTATCTATTCTACTCTACCTATTTCTATGTCTATTCTATCCTTCCGTTCTATTCCTATATCTATTCTATTCTATTTATTATCTATTCTATTCTATTCTATTATCTATTCTATTCCTATTAATCTATTCTATTTCTATCGATTCTATTTCTAAATGGATATAGAAGTCAGCTGACAGAAAGTTGGAATTCTTCTGATATAGGAAAGGCAAGAAGCAAAGAAAATCACACACAGCTGGAGCATTCTTGGCTTACAAGCAGGTTGGGAGTATGAATCTTAACCTTTTATGCTTAACTGGGTTTTGTTTGTTTCTGATTAATTAAGACTGTCTCTACTTAAGTGTTTCTGTTACTTTTGTAACAGGGCGTTAGCAGGGCTGCTCCTAGTTTTTGCTTTCAGTGGTGCTTCTTGGTTTTCTTAAAGGGGGAAGGGCTGGTTTGAGTCTCTTGGCACTGTTTTCTGAGGTTTCTGGTTCTGTGAAGTTTCTGGCACTGTCCTTTTGGGGTGTACATCTCACACTTGCCTCACAATTTCTCTGTGCTTGTGGATTATGTAGAACGCCAAACGCCTCTGGCAGCTTCATCGCACACCACAAGGCTTGGTTTCCAATCAGTCTTCAGCTCCTTCATCCATCAGGGTGCAACCCTGATCTACATTCAACATGTTGCTGGAATGTCCTTCCCCCCTAAAAAAGGCAGATGTAACCGGGTGACATATTTATTTATTATTATTATTTATTTATTATTATTTATTAATTACATTTATATACCGCCCTTCTCCCAAGGGACTCAGGGCGGTGAACAGCTCATCTAAAAACCCCACAAAAATACAAAAGTTAAAAAGTAATTAAATATTTAAATCAGCTGCTGACTAAAATTAGGAAACCCTCCCCCCACCCTTAAAAACCCAATTTAAAGTTAAAAATGGAGATCAAATTTAAAATCATTATCTCAGCCCAGGCCGGCCTGCTCAAAGAGCCAGGTCTTTAACGCGCGCCTGAAGGCCCTCAGGTCCGTGCCGGTACGGAGTTCCGGTGGCAGAGTATTCCAGAGGGCGGGGGCACCCACAGAGAAGGCCCTACTCCTTGGCGCCGCCAGACGACACATAGCGGCCGACGGCACCCGGAGCAGACCCTCCCTGTGGAACGCACCGGCCTTTGGAGAGCGGTTGGCAGAATGCGGTCCTGAAGGTAACCTGGTCCCATGCCATGGGGTCGCCTAAAGGTCAAAACTAGAACCTTAAAGCGAACCCGGAGAGCCATCGGCAACCAATGCAGCTCGCGCAGGAGAGGCGTCACATGGGCGCTACGCGACGCCCCCATAATCACCTCGCGGCTGCATTTTTGCACCAACTGGAGTCTCCGGATGCTCCCCGCAGGGAGCCCCATGTAGAGGGCGTTACAATAGTCCAGGCGAGAGGTGACAAGGGCCTGAGTGGACCGTGCGCAAGACGTCCCGATCCAGGAAGGGCCGCAACCGGTAGATCCGACGGATCTGATGAAATGCCCCCCTGGAGACGGCCGCGATGTGATGTTCAAGCGACAGCCGTACATCCAGGAGGACTCCCAGGTTGCGAGCCCTCTCTGTGGGGGGGCAGAACTTCCCCCCCAATAGCCAGCGAAGGTGTCAGCTGGCTATATCGGGGCGCCGGAAAACCACAGCCACTCGGTCTGGATGGGTTGAGCCGAAGCCTGTTCCCGCCCATCAATCCCGCACGGCCTCCAGGCACCTAGACATAGCCCCCACAGCATCGTTGGGGTGGTCCGGAGTGGAGATGTACAGCTGGGTGTCATCTGCATACAGATGACACCTCACTCCAAGACCACGGATGATCTAGCCCAGCGGCTTCATGTAAATGTTGAACAGGAGGGAGAAAGGACCGACCCCTGAGGCACCCCACAAACCAGGGGCCTAGAGGTGGACCTCTCCCCCCCCGCCAACACGAATTGCGAACGGTCGGAGAGGAAGGAGGAGAACCATCGAAGGACGGTTCCACCAATCCCCAACCCCTCCAACCGTTGCAATAAGATACTATGGTCGATAGTATCAAAAGCCGCCGAGAGATCTAATAGGACCAGGACAGAGGAGAACCCTCTGTCACGAGCCCTCCAGAGATCATCAACCAACGCGACCAATGCCGTCTCAGTGCTATGTCCAGGCCTGAAGCCCGATTGGAACGGATCGAGGTAAGTTGCTTCCTCCAGGTACTGGGGAGCTGACGTGCCACCACACTCTCAACAACCTTCGCCACGAAGGGAAGGTTGGAGACTGGACGATAGTTGTTTAAAATAGCTGGGTCCAGGGAAGGCTTCTTGAGGAGGGGGCGCACCACCGCCGCCTTCAGGGCGGTAGGGAGCACCCCTCTCTCAAGGAAGCGTGGACAATCCCCTGGAGCCAGCCTCGTGTCGTCTCCCTGGCGGCCGAAACCAACAGGAAGGACACGGGTCCAATAAACAGGTGGTGGCATTCAGACCCCCCAGCAACCTGTCCACACCCTCAGCGGTCACAGGATCGAACTCCCCCCAGATAACATTCTCAAGACCTGCCCCGGACACCTCCCCCGGGACCACCCAATTGGAGTCGAGCCCCTCCCGAATCTGAGCGATTTTATCATGCAGAAATCGGGAAAACTCCTCTGCTCTACCCTGCAAGAGGTCATCCCGCGCTCTCGGTTCAAGTAGAGAGCGGGTCACTCTAAACAGGGCGGCAGGCCGATTTTCTGCTGATGCAATAAGGGCGGAGAATACGAAGATTTCGCCGCCCCTATCGCCACAAGGTAAGTCTTAATATGAGATCTCACCTGTGTTCGGTCAGACTCCAGAACGACTCGCCCTCCAATGCCCTCTAGACGTCTTTTCCGGCACTTCATCTCCCGCAGCTCCTCCGTATACCACGGAGCCAAGCGGGATCTGTGCCGGGTCAGAGGTCGCAGGGGCACAACTCGATCTAGAGCCCGGCGGCCAACCCATCCCAGGTGGCCACCAGGTCACCAGGCGAGCTGTGAGCAGAAGCAATGCCACCATCTGTAGAAATACAACTTATTTTTAGGAAGTCGGACATGATTTGAGCTTCTGTTTGAAAGCCCCTCCCCCACCAGCAGAGAGCTTAGAAATCATGGCTAGGTTTCTGTGCAAGCCAGCAGAGTTTTTATTTTAGGTCTCTGAAGTCCAAAGGTCCAGTGGGACATCACAATGATGATGGGATCAGCAACCTTGAGCAAGCGGAAATGGTGAGCTTGATGTTCCAGCTGCCAAGGGATGCATAGGTGAAAGGAAGGAAGCAGGAGCCCACTCCTCAAACAGGATCCAATCTTTGGCATGGCTGTGGCTCTCTCCCAGACGTAATCCCCTTCCGCCTGGGTGGCTTTCACAAATGAAACAAAATCAGACAACTCCTTGGCAGGAGTTCCAGAGCAAGCAGGAATCACCCATCTGTCAATGCTTGGCAAGTAGATTAAATGAGGTGTGAAGAGACTGGATGGCTAATTGGCACAATGCTCCAGGAAGCAATGAAAGAGAATCTTTGTGATGGGGGTAGAACTGTGAGGTCAGGGGTGGGATTCAAATTTTTAACAACCAGTTCTGTGGGCATTGCTTAATTGGTGGGTGTGGTTTGGTGGTCATGTTATTGGCTGGGTGTGGCCAACTCAATATCACTCACATCGAGGCACACATCTCCTCGCCTGGCCTCTCATGACTCTGGGATGCTGCAACAGTCGTAAGTGTGAAAAACGGTCATAAGTCACAAGTCATAACGGTCATAATGGCATTTTTCACTGCCATTGTAACTTTGAATGGTCACTCTACACAAGCAAAGGACCAGCAAAGGAGGGAAAAAACTCCAGGAAAGTTCCTGAGACAGGAAGTCTTGTCCTGCCAAGAATGGAATAAGGGTTAACGGAGAGGCAGTTTCTGTAAGCAACACCAGAATGTTTCCTTCCTGCCTTCCTTACAGGATTAGGCCAGGAATTTCTTCTAACAACCGGTTCTCCGAACTGCGTAGAAGGTTAACAACCGGTTCTAGCGAATAGGTGCGAACTGGTAGAATCCCACCCCTGTGTGAGGTTGTCCCTGAACTGGTTGTTTTCTTCTAGACATTTCATTACCCAACTAGGGAATATTACCAGAGCTTCAAGGGTTTGTGGGGAGGAGGAGGAGAAAGAGAACTTGCTTGTTTTTTTTTTTGCAGATATTTCATTACCCAACTAGGAAACATCATCAGTGCTTGAGGAGGAGGAGGAGGAGGAGGAATAACAGAATTGAAAGGGACCTATCTGTCCAATCACCTGCTCAGGCAAGAAACCCTGTTCCATTTCAGACAAATTGTTGTCCAGTCTCTTCTTAAATATCTCCATTGATGAAGCATCCACAACTTCTAGAGTCAAGCAGTTCCACTGGTTAATTGTCCTCAATATCAGGAAATTTCTGAGCTGAAGAAGCTTCTTGGATGAGAAGCAAAATGTCTTCAAAGAAAAACCAGAAAGTCCAATTGCCTCCTGAAAAACAAAAAAAAACACTTTATTTAAAGTAACCACTGGTTACTTTATTTCTCTTGGATGACTTCACACCCCAGGTTCTGTATTCTGTACAGTGGTGGATTTGTAAGATGTACAGATGCAGATAGATAAACTCAACAAGACGTCCATAACAAAGTACATTTATTGGTTCATCAGGTATCCTCATAATTCACATTTGTGATGAAGTTCTTCTTTAATGACCAATCCTTTGCATATCTGTCTTGTAGATAAAAAGATGGTTATCTCCTAACCCATCTCGAAGCAATAGGAAGCAGCTGCCATGAGTCAGGGAATTCAGGCAAAAATGAGGAAAACTCCCCCAACCCATCAAGGGTCAAATTAGCAACCAATTGGGATTACAGATGTGGCCACGTGACATGAACTACATTCCCCAGGATACCTTTAACTACATTTACCATGATGCATTCCCTTAAGGAGACAGCTCACAATTGCTACCTAACTATCTAATTCCCATACACTGGCTGGACAGCACACCCCAGATTCCTCACGCAACCTATGGCCCCAGGTGGAATTCCTTGGTGGGTCAGCATTCATCCCCATTCACCTTGGGGTTTTAATGTGGTTTAAAGCAGGAGTCTCCAACCTTGGCAACTTTAGGCCAAGAGAACCTCAACTCCCAGAATCCAAAGCTGGCTGGGGAATTCTGGGAATTAAAGTCTTCCAGGCTTAAAGTTGCCAAAGTTGGAGACCCCTACTTTAAAGCCACCATATGAACACAGAACCTGGGTTAACCCAGCATCCAGGTTAATTTGTGTAGTACACAATGGGAGTGGGGGCCAAATGCCAATGTAATGGGGCTGCCCATAAGCCCCAGAGGGATCAGCCAGAGCAGTGGGGCACATAAAACTGTTTCCAAGCGCCCAGCCTTTTAAG
Source organism: Bungarus multicinctus (assembly GCA_023653725.1). Classification (NCBI taxonomy): domain Eukaryota; kingdom Metazoa; phylum Chordata; class Lepidosauria; order Squamata; family Elapidae; genus Bungarus; species Bungarus multicinctus. Next base: position 132,934,866 of record CM042842.1, on the reverse strand, counting down.
ATGAGTGGACTTCAACTCCCAGAATTCCAAGCTGGGAAAATACTGCTAACCCCCTCATTTCCCAACTGAGGCATTCTGGGAGTAGAAGTCCATACATCCATGTCAGAGAGGCTAAGCATGAAAAAACACTTCTTCAGTCCTCCTGATTTCTGGCTGGGGTCTTCTGCGGGGCGGGGGAAGTCCACCCCTCTTAAACCTTCCAAGGTTGAAGGAAAGAAAGGGAAGCAGGCCAGAAGGTTAGAGCCCGGAACGTTGCGCCGCGGAGAGCGTTTCCCGAGGAGGACACTTTGGGCGCTGCACCCACAGCGCTAGAGGCGACCACATGATCAGAGGCTGCGCCACGCTATTGTATGAAGAGTCGGCTCCTCCTCCCGGAAGTCGCTCTGTACTTCCGGTGTCCGTCACTCAAAAAGGGCCTCCGCTCGTCCTCGGCCGTCCCGGGGCTCGTGGGTTGGTGTCTCCCCGTCTGCTGCCTCTGGTGTGGGGCGCTGCTCCCACAGGCAGCCCCGGTAAGAGCCGCCCCTCTTCCGCCACTTCTTTGGACGGGGGTTTCCTGGGGAGATGGGGGAAGGGGCGTTGTGGGTGTTCTCCACCCGAAAAGGTGGGATAATATGAATAATAATGATAATAATTTAATGAGTGAAAGAATGAATGGAAGGAAAGAAGGAGGCTGAGGGGTTCCAGGCCAGGACCTTTCGGCCGGCCTACCTCACAGGGTTGTTGTGGGGAAAAGAGGAGGCAGGAGGAATAGGGATCTTCTGCGCCTATAAAGGGGGCATAAGACAGTGTGTGTATATCATTAACATAATTTTATACACACACATATTACATGTACATTAAACACACACAATTTTATCCCACTTTTTTAGGCACAGAAGATATATATATATACTTCTGTTATGTGTGTATTTATGTATGTATGTATGTATGTATGTATGTATGATACTACAAAATGATATGTACATGTAAAATATATAGTTTTTATAATATTACAAATATATCTACACATGGATTTTTATATTTGTGTTCATGTGTATATAAATATAAAACATGCAAAAGAAACAGGAGGTTTAGGAAAGTTCCTTACCTAAGAGTTGGAATAAAATTCTATCATCTATCTACCTCTTGTTTATTTGTTTGTTTGTTTGTTTATTTATTCTATCTATCTATCTATCTATCTATCTATCTATCTATCTATCTATCTATCTTCCTTTTATCTATCTTCATTTTATATCAAGTATCTATATCTATCTCTTATTTTCTCTATCTATCGATCGATCGATCGATCGATCGATCTATTATCTTGGCTGTACACCGCCCCGAGTCCCATTTTAGGAGAGGGGGCAGTATAAAAATTTAATAAATAAATAAACCTCTTGTTTGTCTGTCTCTATCCTACCTATGTACCTACGCATCTATCCTATCTTCTATATCATCTATAGCTATCTTCCTTCTATCTATCTTCGTTCTATATCAACTATATCTCTCTTATTTTCCTTCTATACCTACCTACCTACCTACCTATCTCTTCCCTATTTATCCAGTTATCTAGTTATCTCTTCATCTAATTCTCTCTTCATCTAATCTCTATCTATCTATCTATCTATCTATCTATCTATCTATCTATCTATCTATCTATCTATCTATCTATCTATCTACCTTCTATCTATCTTCGTTCGGTATCAGCTATCTATATCTCTTACTTCTATACCTATTTATCTATCTATCTATCTATCTATCTATCTATCTATCTATCTATCTATCTATCTATCATCTCTTCATCTAATTCTTTCTTCATCTAATTATCTATCTATCTATCTATCTATCTATCTATCTATCTATCTATCTATCTTCCTTTTATCTATCTTCATTTTATATCAAGTATCTATATCTCTTATTTTCTCTATCTATCTATCTATCTATCTATCTATCTATCTATCATCTCCTACCTACCTACCTACCTACCTCTTCATCTAATTCTCTCTTCATCTAATATCTACCTTCTATCTTCTATATCAACTATCTATATCTATCTTATTTTCCTTCTTTTTTTGAAAAAGTATTTTATTTTTATAACAAAAACAAACAAATAAAACCATCTTTCTGTTCAACAGTGTGTCAGTTGAGTACATATATCTTATGCACATTACTATGCCATACATATCTTACTCTCTTATTTTCCTTATCTGTCTGTCTGTCTGTCTGTCTGTCTGTCTGTCTGTCTGTCTGTCTGTCTGTCTGTCTGTCTATCTATCTATCTATCTATCTATCTATCTATCTATCTATCTATCTATCTATCTATCTCTTCATCTAATTCTCTCTTCATCTAATATCTATCTATCTATCCATCCCTACCTACCTACCTAAACCTTTTAGGTAGAGAGCATCCCTAATCCATTTTTCCCCACAACAATCCTGCAATGTAGGTTTAGTTGAGAGACAGACTGGCTCATTCATTCATAGCTCTTTTTGAAATGATATGTCTCTCCCCCCTCCCCCTCTCCCTTTTGTTTGAAGGGCACCTAGCAAGAGGTGAAGGCTGATCATTCTAATCCGTTGCTTTAGGGAGCAGGAGGGCCTCGTGCCAAGATGCTGGCTTTGCGGGGTGTGCTGGTCTGCCCGAGGCCTCTATGTCGGTCCGTGCGCTCGGGATTCCGGGCCTGGCTTTCGACCTGCAGTCCGGATCCTGGGACCCCTATCAAAAAACAAAGAGGCGAAGGAACCCTCGAAGATTTCCGCTCCAAACTACTCGGGGGTCCATCTTTGCAGCATTTCCTACAATCGGCTGCTCCTGGGCAGGATGCAGTCCATCGCTTGCCAGCTGACATCTTGGAAGACCCCGCCCCTTACCTTGGACCCACCAGCCTGGCAGGTTCCCCCCAAAAAGGTGAGTAGGGCTGCTCCCTCACACCTTTCCCGAAATGCTGCACACAATCAAGCGCTGACTTGATTTTGAATAGGGACATTTTTGGGGGGAGGCTCTCTGTGTCCTGCTGGGCAACCACGGTGAGTTTGCTCTCTTACATCGGCAAAATAGTTCCCTCGTGATGAAACAGCAGTCGGGGCCCCGAGCAGAGTTGAACCTGTTTTTGAATTTGGATGGATGGAGGACCACCAGGAAATCCTGAGGTTGTAGGTTAGGTCATGGAGTCCCAGAATGACAGTGTCAAGTTGTCCTTGTTGCTGCTAAGAAAACTGTCCTTATGGCTACCAAGAGTCAAGTTGGATGAGAAGAGAATAGAGAATGGAATAGGGAGTAGAATGGAACAGGGAATAAAAGAGAAGAGAAGAGAAAAAAGGAGAATAGGGAATAAGAGAGAAGAGAATGAGAGGAGAGAGAGAGAGAGAGAATCAGACCTTGGAGGTCTTGTAGTCCAGGCCCCTACTTGTTTTGACCCAAACCTGATTCCAAGAGAGCAAACACGAGACAAAGGTAACAGCACCACCTTTTAATGTTTCATTTACGAATCCTATTTCTTCACAGATCAAAGGCGGCTTCCAACTAATTCGTTCTGATAAGAAAAAGCCTTGCCAAGTTTTAGCAAGGCTGCCAAGAACAACAGTTAAAGTTATTAAACAATAAATCAAAGTGTCTCCAAACACCAGCCAAGAGAGTCCAAGCATCCACAAGGCTTGAGTGCAAAAACCTCTTTGCTTCCTGCAAAGAGCTCCGATTTCTCAGCTGGCTTTTATCTCTTCAGGAAGGGGCCATCATCTTGCAGCCTTACTCCCGAGTCGCCCGTGCTGCTGCAGCTGCTCTTTCTTTCGAGCAGCCCTGTGCGCACACGCAGTGGACACAGGCTCCTCGGAGGCCTCTTCCTCACTGCTGCCAGCCCCCACAATCTCCAAAGGCAGCCCTCCAACTCCCTAATGGTCCTGGCCCATCCCTGTAGGAGAACCTATACTATTTCAGACAAGTGGCTATCTAGTCTTTTATCTTGGATGGGTGGGTTTCTCCTCTGTGAGAAATGGGGGGGGGGTCTCGGCCCTAAGGGGCTGCTTACAATCCTAGAGGTAGTCCTAGACTTATGACCACAATTGTACCCAAAATTTCCCTTGCTAAGCGAGACGGGCGTTGAGTAAGTTTTGCTCCCATTTTCTAGCCAGAGTTAAATGAACTGCTTCAGCTGTTAAGTTATGGCTGTGAAGTGAATCTGGGCTCCCCCACTTGCTTGTCAGAAGGGCGCAAAAGGGGATCGTGGGACACTGTAACCGTCATAAACACAAGTCAGTTGCCGAGCATCTGAATTTTGGTGACATGACCGTATGGGATGCTGCAGCCGTCCCAGATAGTTGGCAAGCGCCTGGATTTTGATCATGTGGTCATGGGGATGCTGCAGTGGTCGTAAGTGTGAGAAGTGGCCATAAGTCTCAATTTTCAGTGCTGTAACTTTGGTCACTAAAGGAATGTTGTAAGTTGAGGACTACCCATATAGAGAATGAAGGGCCCAACTACTCAGTGCCCTCTGTTTCAAGGAGTCTCTCCTCTTCCTCCTCTTCCTTCTCCTTCATCTCCTCTTCCTCCTTCTTTTCTTCCTACTCCTTCACCACCTCCTTTTCCTCCTCCTCTTCCTCCTCCTTCTCTTCCTCTTCTTCTCTTCTTCCTCCTTCTCTTCCTACTCCTTTACCACCTCCTCTTCCTCCTCCTCCTCTTCCTCTTCCTCCTCCTTCTCTTCCTCCTCCTTTACCTTCCTCCTCTTCCTACTCCTTCACCTCCTTCTCTTCCTCCTCTTCCTTCTCTTCCTCTTCCTTCACCTTCTCTTCCTCCTCATTCTCTTCCTACTCCTTCACCTCCTCCACCCCCTCTTCCTCCTCCATCTCCTTTCTCCTCCTCCTCTTCCTCCTAGTCTATCTGGAGACTTACGGCTGCCAGATGAACGTTAGCGACACGGAGACAGCCTGGGCCATCCTCCAGCGGAGCGGCTACCAAAGGACCAGCAACCTGGCAGAGGTACTCAAAGTCCAGGGTGGGCATTTTCCAGCAGTGGCCTCAGTGGCTGGAGTAATGAGAGCAGTGCCAGTTCGACATTCATTCATTCATTCGTTGCCTGCCCCAGACAGACCCAGTGCATAATCTGGGGGTTGAGGGGTCCTTGGTACTTTCTATGCTTTTGTTTTCTTCCTTGCAGACATTTCGTGACCCAACTGGGCTAAAAGGGAGTAGGGTTTTCTCTCTTATTTACCGTAGATACTGGTGGCTTGTCAGTATTGGTGGGAATGTTCCTGGTAGTTCCTTGATTAGACTATTGTTTACTGTTAGCTTGTTTGTCTGTGAGTAGTTCCTTTGATTTGGAAAACACCTTCAACCCCCACATGAGCAGAGGCTTGCACCAAGATTACCACTAGAGTCCCAACTAGTAAAGAAGTGAACAATATTCCAATCAAGGAAGTAGCAACCCTGGTGATATTACCTAGTTGGATCATGAAATTTCTGCAAGAAAACCACCAAGCTCGGAGAGCGCCATGGACCCCTCAGTCGTCCTTCCTCCCCACTCCCTTCTAGCATTGATGATGTTCCCTAATCAGGTTATAAAATGTCTGCAAGAAAATATCCAAACTCAGCACCAAAGACCACCAGTCTTCTTCCTCCAGCTCTTCCTCCTCCTTTCTGCAAACTCCTCTCCCTTCTAGCTGATGATGTTCCCTAGTTGGGTAATGAAATGTCTGCAAGAACACAATCAAATTCAGCACCAAATACTATCAGTCTTTCTCCTCCTCCAGCTCCTTCTCCTCCCCCCTCCACTCCTCTCCCTTCTGGCATTGATGATGTTCCCTAGTTGGGTAACGAAACGTCTGCAAGAAAACAACCAAACTCAGAGAGCACTAAGGACCCCACTATTCAGTCCAACACCCCGATAGAGTCACCTTGTGTCTTCTGACACAATAATCTTGTCTCTTCCATGCTGACACAAAGTTCAGTTCATGGTTATTAATATTGTGTCATCATATTGGAATTTTTGGAGCCACAGATTCTGCTTAACTATTTCTGAGCTCCCTGTTATCACCCGGCCTGAATGCTGGAAGGCTGCATTTTGCTGCTTAAATGGAGCTTTTTAAGGCTTCTGTTTATGCTAGAAGCCCACTCTATAGATAAGGAACGTTTGATCCCAGAGAAGGAACAGAAATGTTTCTTCCTCCCCCTGCTTGTGTTTAATAATTTTACCTCTTTCTGCCCCCTCTTTATTTCAGGCTGATGTGGTTCTGCTTGTCACCTGTTCCATCAGGTAAGATTTCTGGTTTGCTTGGAATTGGAAATAATCGTAATATGTAGCACCATTTACCTAGTGGACAACCACTTAAATAGGAGCCAGCTGTGTGCAGCAGCTGCCAAAAAAAAGCCAACACAGTTCTAGGCTGCATAAACAGAGATAGAATCAAGATCACATGAAATGTTAATACCCCTTTATAAGGCCTTGATAATAAAGCCACACTTGGAATATTGCATCCAGTTTTGGTTGCCATGATGTAAAAAAAGATGTTGAGACTCTGGAAAGAGTTTAGAGAAGAGCCACCAGGATGATTAGGGGACTGGAGGCTAAAACATACAGTTGCTGGAACTGGGTACGTGTAATTTAATGAAAAGAAGGACCAGGGGAGACATGATAGCAGTCTTCCAATATCTCAGGGGCTGCCCCAAAGAAGAGGGAGTCAAGCTATTCTCCAAAGCACCTGAAGGCAGGACAAGAAGCAACAGATGGAAACTTATCAAGGAAAGAAGCAACTTAGAACTAAGGAGGAATTTCCTGACAGTGAGAACAATTGACCAGTGGAACAGAAATTGCCTTCAGAAGTTGTGGCTGCTCCAACACTGGAAGTTTTTAAGGACAACCATTTGTCTGAAATGATACAGGGTTCCCTGCCTAAGGGGGTTGGCCTAGAAGACCTCCAAGGTCCCTTCCAACTCTTTATTATTCTATTTTACCCCTCTTTAAACTTGAGGCTGTTTTAATTTCTGGTCTGGAGTCTGTTCCAGTTTTTATCAGACGCATTCATAATTCCGTTGCTGAATTGTAATCTCATTTTATCGGTTAGAAATGTTTATTTCTGAGGATTTGAAAGTTTTTATGCTGTAAAGATGTCCAGGGTCGGTTCGAAAACCTGTATTTCAGATGGTTGGGCAGGAGGAAACCAAGTGCCATCCTAAGGGAGAGAATTGTGCTTGCAGGCCTTTAAAAGAAGAATTGATGTACCCTTCCATATGTTGCTGAGCTCTCCTTCCCATCAGCACTGATTGGTCTGACCTCTGGTCCAAGGCGTTGGGACGCACAATCTAGCTATATCTGGATATAGTTAGGGCTGATATTATAGCAGTCTTCCAGTATTTGAGGGGCTGCCCCAGAGAGGAGGGGATCAAGCTATTCTCCAAAGCGCCTGAAGGCCAGACAAGGAACAGTGGATGGAAATGGAACAAGGAGAGATTCAACCGGGAACTAAGAAATTTCTTGACAGAACAATTAATCAGTGGGATGGATTGCCTTCAGAAGCTGTGGGTGTTCCATCACTGAAGGTTTTTCAGAAGAGTCCGGTCAACCGTTTGTTTGAAAGGGTATAAGAACGTCCCAACTTGGGAACTTTTTAAGACTTGTGGACTTCAGCTCCCAGAATTCCCCAGCTGGCTTTGGAATTCTGGGAGTTGAAGTCCACAAGTCTCAAAAGTTCCAAGGTTGGACACCCCAGGCATATTTTTTAACAGATTAATAGACTTGGAAGGGACCTTGTAGGTCATCTAGTCCAACCCCCTGGCCAAGTGGGAGACCTTGCATCATTTCTGACAGATGGCACTCCAATCTCTCCTTGAAAGCTTCCAGGAATGAATCTCCCACAAAGGAACCTCTGTTCCATCGGTTGATTGTTCTCCCTGTCAGGAAATTCCTCCTTATTTCCAGGTTGAATCTCTCCTTGTTCAGTTTCTATCCATTATTCCTTGTCTGGCCTTCAGGTGCTTTGGAGAATAGCTTGATCCCTTCCTCCTCTCTGTGGCAGCCCCTCAAATACTGGACGACTGCTCTCCTGTCTCCCCTGGTCCTTCTCTTCCCTAGATTAGCCAGGCCCAGTTCCTATAAGCATTCTTTATATTTAGAATAGAATAACAGAGTTGGAAAGGACCTTATAGATCATCCATCCATTATTCCTTGTCTGCCCTTTGGGGTGCCTTAGAAAACAGCTTGATCCCCTCCTCTCTCTAGCAGCCCCTGAAATATTGGAAGACTGCTCTCCTGTCTCCCCTGGTCCTTCTGGTTGGCTCTGGTTGGCTTGAGCATTGGATTGGACTAGAAGACCTCCAAGGCCCCTTCCAGTTCTTTGTTATTCTGTCCTGGATTTCCCACTTCCCCAGAAGGGGCTGGGAAGAACACAAGGGCCCCTCTTCTACCTCGAGCAGAGTTTTGAGTGACTCTTCTTCAGGCCTGGCCAAGGGTTCATCTGTGTTTCATTGCTCGGCAGGGAGAAGGCCGAGCAGACAGTCTGGAATCGCCTGCGCGAGTTCAAAACTCTCAAGACCAAGCGGCGACGTTCACGGGGGTCTCTGCGGATCGGGATCTTAGGTAATAGGGACGCTCACAGCAAAGGGTCTTACAGGGAGGGAGACCCTCTGGGGCTGGACTGGGAGCCTTTGGATGGTAGGTGAATGCCCCACTTTTCCTGGAGGGGGAATCTGGGACTGGGATGAATAATTAGGCCAAGTCTTTCAAAAGCTGGAGCTGCCTGTAGTTAGATGTGGCCTCACCTCCACATCCCAGGTTAGTGGCTAGAAAACAGAGGAGACTCTGCGTTCTAGTCCTGCCTTGGGCACGGTGACGTTGGGCCAATCAGATGGTGAGTTCTAGTCCTGTCTTAATCATTTAAATGAGCTAGGTGACTTTGGGCCAGTCACTAGAAGACAGGGAGTTCTAGTCCCCAGCTGGGTGACGTTAAGCCAATCACCAGAAGACTGGGAGTTCTAGTCCTGCCTTAACCATGAAAATCGGCAAGGTGACTGGGTCAATCACTAGGAGACAGTTCTAGTCCCCAGCTGGGTGACTTTGGCCCAATTACCAGGGGAGTGTGAGTTCTAGTCCTGCCTGAGGCACGAAAGCCAGCTGGGTGATTTTGGGTCAGTCACCAGCAGACGGTGAGTTCTAGTCCTGCCTTAACCATGAAAATCAACTAGGTGACATCGGGCCAATCACTGGGTAGACCGTGAGTTCTAGTCCTCCCCTTAGGTAGGAAAGCTGTCTGGGTGATTTTGGGCCAATCTGCAATTTCTAGTCTCATCTTAGGCACAAAATCTGGTTGGGTGACTTTGGGCCAGCCCAACCCACCTCACAGGGTCGTTGTGAGAAAAAAAAAATAGGAAGAGGAAGGAGTATTAAGTATGTTCGCCTCCTTGAGTCATTTATAAAAATAAGAAACGTGGGATAAATTCCTAATTAAGCATATTTCTTTGGTAAGCGTTCACATGCAAAGGCGTAAGGAATAGGTTAATAAAAATCTAATTAGTAATAATTAAAGTGGTGTTGAAACAAGGGTCATATAAATAGGAAATCTTTCAGCTCCCGGTGCTCGCTTGGTTCTTAATTTTAACCCGTGGGATTTTAATCCATGGGAGTATTAAAAAGTGGTCTCCCCCCCTCCCCCCCTTGCTAGACCCAAAGAGGTTCCATCCGTTCTGCAGCTCATGATGTTGAACCTGTTGAATCTGTGGCAGGGATAGGAAATTGCGTGGCATCTTCAGGCCAAGATTTCCTCTTCTCTTCTCTTCTCTTCTCTTCTCTTCTCTTCTCTTCTCTTCTCTTCTCTTCTCTTCTCTTCTCTTCTCTTCTCTTCTCTTCTCTCTTGTCTTGTCTTCTCCTCTCCTCCCCTCCCCTCCCCTCCCTCTTCTCTTCTCTTCTCTTCTCTTCTCCACCTTCTCTCTTCCCTTTCCTTCTATATTCTCTTCTCTCTTCTCTTCTCTTCTCTTCTCTTCTCTTCTCTTCTCTTCTCTTCTCTTCTCTTCTCTTCTCTTCTCTTCTCTTCTCTCTTGTCCTTCGCTTCCCCTCTCCCTCCCCTCCTCTCCTCTCCTCTCCTCTCCTCTCCTCTCCTCTCCTCTCGTTCCTCTCCTCTCCTCTCCCCTTCCCTCTTCTCTTCTCTTCTCTTCTCTTCTCTTCTCTTCTCTTCTCTTCTCTTCTCTTCTCTTCTCTTCTCTTCTCTTCTCTTCTCTTCTCTTCTCTCCTCTCCTCTCCCCTCCCCTCCCCTCCCCTCCCCTCCCCTCCTCTCCTCTCCTCTCCTCTCCTCTCCTCTCCTCTCCTCTCCTCTCCCCTCCTCTCCTCTCCTCTCTTCCCTCTTCTCAGCTCACGCTTTTGCGCCTTCTTGCAGGCTGCATGGCCGAGAGGCTGAAGGAGAAAATTTTGGAGGAGGAGAAATTGGTTGACATTGTGGCTGGCCCGGACGCTTACCGGGACCTACCCCGGCTCTTGGCGGTGGCTGAATCCGGCCAGCAGGCGGCCAACGTCCTGCTCTCCCTGGACGAGACCTACGCAGACATTTTGCCCGTCCACCTCAACCCTGGCGCCACCACGGCCTTCATGTAAGGAGAAACCTGGTTTGTTGCTGCTTTGATCCTACCTGGGAGCCAGGAAGGTGGAAAATGCCCGAGATCAATCGATTGATTGATATACACATAATTCCTGTTTCTTAACCACCCATCTCCCTCGGGGAGGGGCTCTGGGTGATAAAGATTGATCGATTGATTAATTGATACATAGTTCGTATTTCTAAATTGCCCATCTCCCTTGGAGAGACAGATAGCTAGAAAGATGATAACTAGATGGATGATAACTAGCTATGATAGATTGACATAGATTAGATTAGGGATTAGATAGATGATAGATAGATAGATAGATAGATAGATAGATAGATAGATGATAGATAGATAGATAGATAGATAGATAGATAGATAGATAGATAGATAGATAGATAGATAGATAGATGATAACCAGACAGCTAGCTATGATAGACTGAGCTAACCACAATAGACTGTCATAATTAGATTAGGGATTAGATTGGTAGACAGAGAGATGATAGCTAGATAGATGATAACCAGATAGTTGGCTATAATAGATTGATTTAGAATAGAATAGAATTCTTCATTGGCCAAGTGTGATTGGACACACAAGGAATTTGTCTTGGTGTAAATACTCTCAGTATACATACAGAAAAAGTATATCCGTTAAGGATCAAGAATCATAATGATAGTCATAGGGTACAATCAACAATCAAATCATACTAGGAAACAATCAATATAAATCGTAAGGATACAAGGGACAAAGTTACAGTCCTACAATCACAAGTGGGAGGGGATGGGTGATAAGGAGTGATGAGAAGATTAACAGTAATAGTAGTGTACACTTTGTAAATAGTTGAACAGTGTTGAGGGAATTATTTGTTTAGCAGAGTGATGGCTTTCGGGGAAAAGCTGTCCTTGTGTCTCGTTCTGGTGTGCAGTGCTCTATAGCGTCGTTTTGAGGGAAGAAGTTGAAACAGTTTATGTCCGGGATGTGAGGGGTCTGTAAATATTTTCACAGCCCTCTTTTTGATTCGTGCAGTATCCAGGTCCTCGACTGAAGGCAGGTTGGTAGCAATTCTTTTTTCTGCAGTCCTAATTATCCTCTGAAGTCTGTGTCTGTCCTGTTGGGTTGCAGAACCAAACCAGACAGTGATAGAGGTGCAGATGACAGACTCAATAATTCCTCTGTAGAACTGGATCAGCAGCTCCTTGGGCACTTTGAGCTTCCTGAGTTGGCGCAGAAAGAACATTCTTTGTTGTGCTTTTTTATGATGTTTTTGATGTTAGGTGTCCATTTTAGGTCATGTGATATGACGGAACCTAGAAATTTGAAGATCTCTACTGTTGAAACTGTGTTGTCTAGTATTGTAAGAGGTGATAGTATGGGAGGGTTTCTTCTAAAGTCTACCACCGTTTCTGCGGTTTTGAGTGTGTTCAGTTCCAGATTGTTCCGGTTACACCACGAGGCAAATTTTATAACCTCCTGTCTGTATGCAGATTCATCATTGTCTCGAATGAGCCCAATGACTGTTGTGTCATCAGCAAACTTCAGTATTTTAACAGATGGATCATTTGAGATGCAGTCATTGGTATATAGGGAGAAGAGAAGTGGAGATAGCACACAGCCTTGGGGGGCCCCTGTGCTGATTGTACAGGTATCGGATGTGATTCTGCCTAGCTTTACCTGCTGCTTCCTGTCTGTTAGGAAGCTTATGATCCACTTACAAGTGTGTTCAGGTACCGCTAGTTGGTTTAGTTTACTTAGAAGAGTGTCTGGAATGATGGTATTGAATGCTGAACTGAAGTCTACAAAGAGGACCCTTGCATAGGTAGTTGGAGATTCGAGGTGTTGTAGGATGTAGTGCAGAGCCATGTTAACAGCATCATCTGTCGATCTATTTGCTCGGTATGCAAACTGCATGGGATCTAACAGCAGATCCGTGATGGTTTTCAGGTGGGACAGCACAAGCCTTTCCAAGATTTTCATAACTACAGATGTTAGAGCAACTGGTCTGTAGTCATTCAGTTCCTTGATGGAGGGCTTCTTTGGCACTGGGATGATGGTAGAACGTTTGAAGCAGGAAGGAACATAACACATCTCTAGTGATCTATTGAAGATTCGGGTGAAGATGGGGGCCAATCGCTCAGCACAGACTTTTAAGCAAGAAGGAGTTATCTTGTCTGGCCCTGGTGCTTTTCCTGGCTTTTGTCTGTGTAATAGATCTTGCACTTCTTTTTCTGTGATCACCAGAGGTTGTGAGCCCAATGGATTGAGGCCAATTGTAGCAGGCTTGGCTGTTGTTGGTGTGTTTGAGATGTGTGGGTTGTGGAGATAGGTGGCTGTAGTTCCTTTTCAAACCTGCAGTAGAACAAATTCAGGTCATCTGCTATTGATTTCGATTAGATTAGGGATTAGATTCGATTGGGAGAGAGAGAAAGAGAGAGAGATGATAGCTAGATAGATGATAACCAGATAGCAGCTATGATAGATGGAAATAGATTAGATTGGTAGAGAGAAAGATGGTAGCTAGATAGATGATAACCAGATAGGTAGTTATCTTTGGGACAACCTTGACCTGGATAGCTTAGGATCTCTACAGACTTTTAGCTACACAATTTGGGAGGGACACCCTTTGAATGGTGTGGGAGTAGGGATGGATTTCCAGGGGAAAAAATTGCAGATTACCGGAACCATTAGCGCCACTCAGGTGACTCTGAGGACACAGATAAACCTCCAAGTGGCCTCAACAACCCTCTAAAAGGATGCAAATGACCAGCTGTCTGCAAGGAGCATAAATCCTTCCCTTCCCCACCGTCCAATCAGAGCTGAAGAAGCTTCTTGGATGAGAAGTGAAACGTCTTCAAAATAAAAAAAACAGAAGGCCCACTTGCCTCTTGAACAAGCAGTTTTCTGTTGTCCCCATAACGCTCTCTGGGAATTGCTTTCTCTCTCCCAGCTCCATCATGCGTGGCTGTGACAACATGTGTAGCTATTGCATCGTCCCCTTCACTCGTGGGCGCGAACGGAGCCGGCCCTTGGCCTCCATTCTCCAGGAAGTGCAGATGCTCTCAGACCAGGTAGGAGGCCTTGGACTTGAACCTCTGACCAGGCCTGGCGGAGTCAACTAAAAACTCTGCTCAAGGTGGAGAGAGGTTCTTCCCAGCCCCTTCTGGGAAGTGGGGAATCTAGAATAGAATAACAGAAGAGTTGGAAGGGACCTTGGAGGTCTTCTAGTCCAGTCCCACGCTTGATCAGGAGATCCTACATCAGGGCTGTCCAACCTTGGACCTTTAAGACTTGTGGACTTCAACCCCCAGAATACCCCAGCTGGCATGCTTTCAGATGGGTGGACTTCAGCCGATAGACAGGCAGACAGACAATACAGATGGATGGATGGGTAGGTAGGTAGGTAGAGGATACAGAGAGATAGATATGTAGATTAGATATAGATATAGAGCCCCCTCTAAGCAGTTTACAGAGTCAGCCTCTTTCCCCCAACAATCTGGATCTCATTTTACTGACCTCGGAATGATGGAAGGCTAAGTCAATCTTTAGAAGGAGGAAAGGAAGGGTGGGAAGGAGGGAGGGAGGAAGGAAGGAAAAGGAAGGTAGGTAGGTAGCAATAGCCTGTAGACTTATATACCATTTCATGTTGTTTTCCAGCCCTCTCTAAGCAGTTTAGAGAGTCAGCCTCTTGCCCCCAACAACCTGGGTCCTCATTTTACCCACCTTGGAAGGATGGAAGGCTGAGTCAACCTTAGGAAGGGAGGGAGGGAAGGAAAGGAAAGGAAAGGAAAGGAAGGAAGGAAGGAAAGTAGCAATAGCCCTTAAACTTGTAGACCACTTCACGGTGTTTTCCAACCGTCTCTAAGCGGTTTTACAGATCCAGCCTCTGGCCTCCAACAATCTGGATCTCATTTTACTGACTTCGGAAGGATGGAAGGCTGAATCAACCTTTAGAAGGAAGGAAAGGAAGGGAGGGAGGAAGGGAGGGAAAGAAGGAGGGAGGGAAAGAGGGAGAGAAAGAAGGAAGGTAGCAATACCTCTTAGGCTTATATACCACTTCACGGTGCTTTACAGCCCTCTCTAAGCCAGCCTCTTGCCCCCAACAATCTGGGTCCTCATTTTACTGACCTCGGAAGGAGGGAAAGTTAATTTAGAGCCGGTGAGAATCAAAACTGCTGGCAGTGAGCAGTGAGTTAGCCTACATTACAGGTCGTGTCAATATGGCTGACAGGTCATCCTCAACTTACTATCACAAAAAAAAAAAAAAGATACAAACTCAAGGTTAATCGCACCAAACTTGATTGCAGGAAATACGACTTCAGCCACAAAGTGGTCAATGTCTGGAATCCTCTACCTGACTCTGTGGTTTCTTCCCAAAACCCCCAAAACTTTAACCTTTTCATCTCTCCTCTCCTCTTAGGGGGTGAAGGAAGTGACCCTTTTGGGCCAGAATGTCAACAGTTACCGGGACAACTCTGAGGTCCAGTTTCACTCCCTGGCATCACCTGAGCTCAGACAAGGATTCCGGACGGTCTACAAAGCCAAACAGGGCGGGTTACGTTTTGCCGAACTTCTGGACCGAGTGGCTGCTGTGGACCCAGAGATGAGGATTCGCTTCACTTCTCCGCACCCCAAAGACTTCCCGGATGAGGTGGGTCAGGCCCCGCTGATCTCTTCCCTGCCCACAGGCAGCAGCGGTGTGCCAATAACAACCCTCTTTGCGTTTCGCAGGTCTTCGAGGTCATGCGGGAAAGACACAACATCTGCAAACAGGTGCACCTTCCCGTCCAAAGCGGCAGCTCCCGTGTCCTGGAGGCCATGAAGAGGGGGTGAGATCCGTGTTTTGTGTGTACGTGAGTGTCTGCAAGGGGCTCTTATGCACCTTGAAAAGGCCTAGCCATGTGGCATCCCCTTTCAGCAGCCCATTCTGCTAAAACATTGGGGAAGTTCGTGCTAGAAATTTATATAAAGCACCACACAGAGCTAACAAAGAATACAGTCACCATGTGCTTTACTGCTCAACTATAGAACTAACAAAAAACAAGAAACAGGAACACCATAGATCCAAACTTGTAAACACAGCCATCTATTGGCTGAATACTACTGTAGTTCATCATCCTCTATTAACAACCCCATAATCCCTTGCTTCAGGGTGGAGTCTGGGCAACTGAATGGAGCTGAGTGTTTACTGGCCAGATGCCCTTCCTGTTGCCAATCCGGAGGTTTTTTTTCCCCAGCTGATACCATTCCCAGTGTGCCCAGAGAGAAAAACATCAGCCTCCTGGTTGTGAGGCGAGAGCTCCACCTCTAGGCCATTGCACCACGCCTGAATACTACTGTAGTTGTTGCATAAAAATAAATACCAACAATGAATTCCACCAGTTGGCTTTCTGGTTTGCCACACAAAACAAAACAAGTATCCCTGTTTCAGCAAATGTACTTGTGTGTTTATAGAAGATTTGAGGCAACCTAATTTTGCCATCTGGAAGGAATGTGGTGAGGAACTGGATCCCTCAGGAGGGAGAAGTTGCTTTCCAGAGGAGTAAGAGGCAACTCAGCCCAGATACTACGTATGAGAGAAAGAGAGGGAAGACAGCCTCTCCCTAATAGATCCCAGAGACTATTGTATCTCCAAACATGGCAACTTTTAAGACTTGTAGACTTCAACTCCCAGAATCCCCCAGCATGGCGAGTTGAAGGCTACAAATCTTAAAAATTGCCAAGTTTGGAGAACTTTATTGTAGATGCAGAGAATAGAGTCTTCAGTCTGGCAAGATTCTGTCTAAAGGTGTGGAACAATAAAGACCTCAGCTTGGAAGAATTTCCACCTGCCATTCTTGGTTTTTTGGCCTGACACTGAAGAATTCTGGGAGTTGAAGTCCACATATAATAGCTGAGGGATACCAGACGTTGAAGTCCATACCTGATGTGATGAACTGTAGTGAGGAGGTGGGTCCCAAGGGGAGAGGGGCATTGCAGAGGAGTAAGAGGCAACTCAACTTGGATATCCCATATGAGAGAAAGAGGATGAAGACAGCCTCCCCTTAATAGATCCCATTGTATTTTAGATGAAGAGTCAAGTCTTCAATCTGGCAAGAATCTGTCTAAAGGTGTGGAACAATATAAAAGTCAACTTGTATGTCATTCTTTTTTTAAAAAATAATTTTTTATTACATTTTCACAAATACAAGTCTTAATCATGTTCGTAACAGCGTTTTGGCATCGACAAATATTTATATCTTATAGTTACAAGCTGTACAATATTGTATATTGTACTGTATATTGTACAATAGATACAAACTCAAGGTTAACCACACCAAACTTGACTGCAGAAAATATGACTTCAGCAACAGTGGTCAGTGTTTGGAATACTCTACCTGACTCTGTGGTTGCTTCACCAAACCCCAAAAACTTTAACCTTAGGCTGTCTACTATTGACTTCACCCCTTTCCTAAGAAGTCTGTAGGGGGTGTGCATAAGCGCACCAACGTGCCTACCGTCCCTGTCCTATTGTTTCTTTTATTTTTCTTATATGTACCCATTTCATGTATTCATAACTATGTATATACTTATACCTGTTATCTTGTAAGCGATTGAACAAATCAAATAAATACTAAATACTAAAATAGTTCTTATTATATACATTATTATTTATACATTTAACAGATATCTTGTGTGGTTTATTATAAATATCTATAATTACATCTATCTTCTATACCTTCTTCTTTATATGTGTGGAATAATATTATCTTAAGATCTCATACTTTAATTACATTAATCTATTTTTCCTACTTTCCATAACTGTTCTCTAACCCAGTGTTTTTCAACCTTGGTGCTTTGAAGATGTGTGGACTTCAACTCCCAGAATTCCTCAGGCAGCTCTGCTGAATTCCTCTCTGAATTCTGGGAGTTGAAGTCCAAACATCTTCAAACCACCAAGGTTGAAAAACACTGCTCTAACCATTCAAACCATTTGTCCCATGTTATGTAATATTCAGAGTTCACTTTCTCTTTCATTTCTAACATGAGCATATCCATTTCCGCACATTTCAATATTTTGTGTATATATGTCATTCTTAATTAGAGGTCTCTCACCTGCTGGCTGAGGGATCCTGGGAGTTGAAGCCCACACACGATATGATGGAATGTGGTGAGAAAGTGGATCCCCAGCAGATAATTCAAACCTGATATTATGTGTGAGAGAAAGAGGGTGAAGACAGCCTCTCCCTAATAACTCCCAGAGTATATTGTGGATTGAGATAGTAAAGTCAGTCTGGCAAGATTCTGCCTGTAGGCATGAAACAATACTCAGCCTGGAAGAATCACCACCTGTCATGCTTGGGGCCCAAGACAGGGTGACTGAGGAATTCTGGGAGTTGAAGGCCACACGTGGTAGCTGAGGGAGTCGTGATGTGGTAGAATATAATTAGGAGGTGGCATCATAAGAGGGAGGGGTGCATTGCAAAGGAGTAAGATATAACAGATAGTCTGTGTGAGAGAAAGTAGATGAAGACAGCCTCTCCTCAATAGTTCCCAGAGTCTGTTTTAGATGCAGAGAGTCAAGCCTTCAGTCTGGCAAGATTCAGTCTACAGGTATAGAACTCGGCTTGAAAGAATCTTCACATGTCATTCTTGGTTTGGGGCCTGACAAGCACATTCTCATCCTTCCAGATACACGCGGGAATCGTACCTGGAGCTTGTATACCATCTCCGCGGTTACTTACCAGGTAGGTGTCTCATTTATGCTTTCTGATGACCCTCCCCTGACTCAAATTACATATTTATGGACTTTAAGGATAACATACAGACGATGGGGGTGTGAGAAAAAGACATTTGGCAGCCACATGACATCATTGCCTTATTTGCACGATTACATATCACCCTTCTGCTGTCACGTTTATGTCATGGGGTGGCCTCTATCCCTGGCCCTTTCTTAAAGAAAAATTACGAGCCATGAGCATGGGGGTATTCCGTGTTGGAGATGGCAGGAAGAAGATTCCCACCTCTTCTTGTTTGCAGATGCAACCCTCACCAGTGACTTTATCGTCGGATTCTGTGGGGAAACGGAGGCCGATCATTTGCAGACGCTGTCGCTCCTCCGCGAGGTCGGCTACAATTTCGCCTACATCTTTGCCTACAGCCAGCGCCAAGTGAGTCCTGGGCACCCAATGGGTGGAACATCTTAACAGGGCTGATTTGCGTCTGTGGCAGATGTGCCCATTTTGCAGCTGCAGGCTGAGTTGCTATTTATTTATTTATTTGTATCCTGCTGTTCTGGCCCGCTTCCCAAACACGACAAACCTTCTGAAGTGAACTCAAAGATTCCTTGATTAGGAGCGCCGGCAGCCCCAGCACAAAGTTCCTCTCTCACCGCAGGCCAAGTCCGTCCAGCAGGGAGATTGAATAGTTGTCTGTCCCATCTATTCACCCCCCCCCTCCCTTTCTTTTTATCCCCAGAGTCAGGGTGGGGCTTCGCTAGCAGCAGTGGCACTTCCATCCCAAGGACCAGCCCATAGATTTCCACTGCTCTCCTCTCCTCTGCCTTCTGCGCATCCTCAGGCACTGGACTCAGCTGTTCTTCCTCTTCCTCATCAGCCACCTCCAGACCTGGGGGCTGTTGACTCTCCAACTGAGGGCTGATGGATGGACCAGGCTCTGCCTCTCTCTCTCTCTCTCTCTCTCTCTCTCTCTGGCAGCTCCATTCCCTCTTCCGCCCAGGAGCTCTCAGGTTACCCTGATGCTGACCCTGACTCCAGTGCTGCCACCTCCTCTGATTCAGCTGCTTGAGGGGCCGGTGGCCAACAGGCCACAACTCCTGATTTTATGATTTTTGCAAATACCTCAAGTTGGGGAATATATCCTACACTCCTTCCTCTTCGTTTTTCAGAGAAATGGTGGTTGTCCAATCTCTTCTTAAAAACTTACTGAATTCTCCAACTCTGTTATTCTATTTCTGATTTCCCCCACAACAACAGTCCTGTGAGATGGGTTGGGCTGACAGGGAGAGGGACTAGCCCACAGTCAGCCAGCTGCCTTTCATGCCTAAGGCGGGGCTAGAACT
>CM042842.1:132902776-132910276 GCA_023653725.1 Bungarus multicinctus | reverse complement strand
ATACGAGTAATTCAGGGAGGCAAACACACCTAATTATCCCTCTCCTGTTTTCCCTACAACACCCCTGTAAGGTGGGTTGGGCTGAGAAGGAGGGACTGGCTGAGAGTCACCCAGCTGGCAGTAGGACTAAAATTCACTGTCTCCCAGGGATTGGCCCACCCAACAGGCTTTCCTGCCTAAGGCGGGACTAGAACTCACCATCCCCTGGTGATTGGCCCAATGTCACCCAGCTAGCTTTCATGCCTAAGGCGGGACTAGAACTCACTGTCTCCTGGTGATTGGCCCAAATCAGCCACCTGGCTTTCATGCCTAAGGCGGGACTAGAACTCACCGTCTCCTGGTGATTGGCCCAAATCAGCCACCTGGCTTTCCTGCCTAAGGCGGGACTAGAACTCACCATCCCCTGGTGATTGGCCCAATGTCACCCAGCTAGCTTTCATGCCTAAGGCGGGACTAGAACTCACTGTCTCCTGGTGATTGGCCCAAATCAGCCACCTGGCTTTCATGCCTAAGGCGGGACTAGAACTCACCGTCTCCTGGTGATTGGCCCAAATCAGCCACTTGGCTTTCATGCCTAAGGCGGGACAAGAATTTACCGTCTCCTGGTAATTGGCCCAAATCAGCCACCTGGCTTTCCAACCTAAGGTGGGACTAGAACTCCCTGTCGCCTGGTGATTGACCACTTCCACCTTCTTTCCTCCCATCCCAGATCTCCTCCTCGTCCTCCCAGACCCTGAAGGGCACCCCGCTCTGCCGAACCACGCTGAAGGGCAGCTCATCTCCAGCCTCAGCAGAGGCCGCCCACAAAGCAGCCGCTGGTGATGGGGGAGGATTTTCTGCACTCTCAAGACAATGAGGAGCAGCCAAGGACTGATGACCAGCGAGCACCTTGGACGCCAGCGCCTGCACCCTTGGCGAGAGGCTGTTTGCCCAACCGAGCCGTCCGGCATCATTATCTGAATCAGAGGCAGGAAGGGAGGCGTGAAAGATAAGCTACGTGGCTGGACAAACAGCCTTGAAGACAAGGAATCCATGCTTCGTCCATCAATGGATGCATTCAGAAGTGCAGGGTGTTCCTGCCCATTGTCCACTTTTCTTCCAGGGATGGTTTAGATGGGGACACTTCCATGCTCCTGGACGCTTCCCCCTTCGTCTCAGACATACGTCCGTTGGCTTCAGAGCCAACAGACTCTCTGGAATGCGAGCTGGTGGGCTTGACAAGGCTGGCCAGCAGACCACTGTCCTCTCACAAGATTTGGGAGGGCTCAGGTGGTGTATTATGCAAAGAATTTTGGGACAGGGGACCCTCTTTTCTCCAAGCAGGCGCCCTCCAATAGCCCACATTTTGGCTCCTTGGGGATGATGGGAGTTTGTGGTTGGTGGAAGCTGCTGGAATTCATCCATGGCGGTTGGGATGGGAAGCAGTGGGCTAAATAAATTAACGTTTGCAAGAATAGCTTTCAAGGACTTTCCTTATTTGATTTTGCTGCCATTTAATGCAACATCTGTCCACCCTGTGCTGGAAGAATCAACCCAGGGGAGTCCTTGATTTACGACCATAAGTGAGCCCGGAATGGTTAGACAACTCATCAATCGTTATGGTCACGTGATGTTGTTGTAAAGTACATGTTGGTTTCCAGCCACCCGTATTTTGATCATAGCGTTGTGGCCTGGTGGCGGCTGACGGAGCTGGCAGCCGAGTAGGACAGTAGTATGGAGGTTGGGGAGGAACCCAGGCCAGTCCTGGAGGCCGAGGAAGGCTTGGACGAGGGCTCTGTGTCAGAGACAGAGATGGGGCCAGGGCCATCTGAGAGTTTTCAGCTGCCTTCAGGCTCAGACTGCAGTGAGGCTGGGGAGCTTCTGGAACTGGTTCCCAGCCTGCGCAGAGCTGCCAAAAGGAAGGCACAATTAAGAACTCAGGGTCGATGTGGGAGTAAGGCCACAGGTGGATGAGGAATGGCCCCTCCCATCAGGAGTAAAAGAGAAGCAAAAGAGGAGGGGGCTTTTGTAGGAAACAACTCGGTCGTTCGGTCCAGTCTCATGAAGATCTGCCTGTGTAACCCAGCCCTTCCCTGTCAGCACTGAGTGTGGAGCTATTTACCAGCAGCGTTCCAGGATTGCTAAAGGTCTGAGCTTATTAATCTACCTTCCGAAGGCTGTTTGCCAAGCTGTTGGCTGACTTGTGAATGAATCAATGCACATTAATGTAATAAAAGAGATATTTGCCGGGACTTAGGATTAAGTCTCTTAGGCTTTTTGGGGAAGAGAGAACACCTGTGACCATGATTTATGATTGGTCCTCGCACTTATGATTGTTGTAGCATATCCCAACAGTCATAAATGCGAGGACCAATCACCAATCAGTTCTGCGCTGTTATACAGCTGGCCTATAAAATTATATCATGGTAGAAATTCCAGCACATCTGGAAGACAGAAAACGCTTGGTTCAACAATTAGGTTACGAGACTCAAGTAGGGCCTCCATGATCAGGCAGTGTGTATCTGATATACCCAAAGCTGGGGTGGTGGAAATTCAGGCTTCTTAAAGCATCTGGAAGCAAATTGGCAGACTTAACAATTGGCTTAACTGTTAGCATGATGATGATGATGATGATGATGATAACCATCTTTTACTTTTCTATATTCTCTACAGAGGTAGGTAATCTCAACAAAACATAAATACAAAGTCTTTATTACGGGTTCATCAGGTATCCTCATAACTCACATTTGTGACTAAGTTCTTTAATGACCAATCCTTTGCATATCAGCCTTGCAGGTAAAAAAATGGTTAATTCCTAACCCATCTTGTAGCGGTAGAAAGAAGCTGCTATGAGTTAATGAGTCCAGGCAAAAGTGAGGAGAACTCCCCCAACCCATTGAGGGTCAATTTAGTGACCAATCGGGATTACAGATGTGGCCACGTGCCTTGAATTACATTTCCCCCGATACCTTTAACTACATTTCCCATGATGCATTCTCTTAAGGAGACAGCTCATAATTCCTAAGGAACTATCCAATTCCCATACACTGGCTGGACAGCACAAAAACAGTCTTGGTTCATGGAACAAGCCCCCTTACTTAGCAACGGAAAATACCATCTGAATTGTAAGTCGAGGATGAGCGGCATCGTAGGGCCCAAAACAAGATGCCTTCTTAGCATTGTGGTGTGAGCATCACAACTAGCTCCTAGTATGCGAAATATACTGGGTTAAGACGTTGAAATGCTGCGCAAATCTGTTCTCGTTCGAACCACAGACTGGTTGTAAATTGGATTTTGCTAACCGATTAGGTCATGTGCCCCCTCCTCCCCAGAGCTCCGTTTTCGCTGGTAGAGGGCTAGCAAAACGAAACCAAAAAAAATGGAGAAATGTTTCCCCTTTTGCATCTGAGCATGCAAGGAGGGACAGGAAAGGAGAAAGGGAGAGAACGAAGAATGGGAAGAGAGCAAGGAAGGAAAAAGGGGAAGGAAGGAGAATGAATTGGGAAGGAAGGGAGAAAAGGGAGGGAGGAGGAAGGAAGGGAGGGGAATGGAAGGAGGAAAGGTAGAAGGGGAAGTGAGAGGATGGGAAGGGAATGGAAGAGAGGAGGGAATGAGAGGGAGGTAAGAAAGGAAGGAAAAGGAGGGAAAGGGAGGAAGGAAGGAGGAGGGAGGGAGGGAAAGGAAGGGGAAGGGGAGCGCGGGAGGAAGGAGGGAGGGTAAAGTGAGGAAGGGAGGGTGAGAAAGAGAAGGAAGAAGGGAAGGGAGAGAGTGAGGGAAGGAGGAAGGAATGAAGGGAGTGAAGGATCGGAGGAAAGAAGAGGGGGAGGAAGGAAGTGAGGGTGGGAAGGTACGGACGGAAGAGAGGAGGAAAGGAGAAGGAAGGAAGAAGGATGGAGGAAGGAAATGAGGAATGCGCGGGGATATTGGTGAAGACTGAAGAAGGAATCACTGGAGAGTGAGTGAATGAAATGGAATGTAGAGTTCATGAAGAGGAAGAAGGAGATCGGGAGGGAAGGGGAAGGAAAGAAAAGAGATAATTTATTGGGGGAGGGTATAATTTTAGACAGCCTAAGATATTTAATTCTTTTTTAACTTTTATAATTGTAACAAAGTTTTATGGTTGGCTGTACACCGCCCTGAGTCCTTCGGGAGAGGGATGGTATATAAATATAATAAATAAATAAATAATAAATAAATAAAATAAATTGAGGGAGGGAGGGAGGGAGGGAGGATCCGAGGGAAGTCCTGCCTTAGCATTTGCCCACCACAGGTACCACAACACAAGTGACGTCGAGCTGGCCACGCCCACCACCAGCAACACCCTCCCCATTCCCCTCCCCCTCCTGGCCAAACCCACCCGGATGCTGCCCTCAATGAAATGGAGTTTGACACCCGTTTGGATTAGGCGCTTGCACCCATCAACCGTCGTCTCATTTAGCCATTTATTCATCTATTTTTTTTTTAATTCATGCATTTTATTTCGCCTCAGGTGCGTTTCGACTTATCGCCTCCCAGGTGAGTTTACAAAGAGAGTCAACAGCTGGGACGGAGAAATGCATTCCAGACTCTGCAGCACGAGGCTTCCAGGGGAGGCCAGATGCGCCCAGGCTCCTTAAGGCATGGCGTCCCTTCTACAAAGCTCAGGGGTTCAGCATCCGGGAGAAAGGGCAGCCTCTGTGGCAGACAAAAGCAGACAACGTACGATGCGTGTTTGTGTGTGTGCAGTGCATGAATTACAAGAAGTGCGATTGCAAGCCAGGTGGGAGCTTAAGACTGGCTCTGAAGATAACCGCAGCTCTCAAGTTTTTGTGCATTGTTACCATCGCTGGTGGCTTGCTGGCATCATCAGTCCTCTTTGGATGGCCGTCGGGCCCCTTCAGAGAAGGAGGGACAATCGTTTCAACGCCCTGGGCGTGTCTTGTTTGTACTCGCACACTGCTCTACTTGGGGCTGCGCTCGTGATGTAGGGTATTGGAAGCTACAGTGAGGCAGAATGCTGGTGGCGGCACCAAGTTTCGGAGAACCTCTCGGGTGGTCGTTGGGGACTCCCCTGTTGTGAAAACTTCACCCTGCGCTGGTTGCCCCATGTTTGTTTCCCTGCAGTTGCTAGCTCGCCCCTTTTGTGTCATGTGTTCACATTCACACACAACACCATGCAGCCGAAGAGAGAAAGCAGATGAGAAGACGAAAGAGAGAGAGATAAAGCAGAAACCCGACCGGAAAAAAGAAACGAGAGATAGAAAATGGATACAAAAACCAAAAAGATACACAGAGGAAAAACAAACAGAAAAAAGAAACCAAACACAGAAATGTCGAAAACAGACAGAGAACACATAAACAGACAGAAAAAGGCAAATAAGAGACAGACAACAAATGAAACATACAACAAAGTGAGACAGACAGAAAAAGGAAACAACAGACAAAAATCCCAAAGAGCACCGACACAAAGAAAAACGAGAAAGAACAGAAAGAAAGAACAACGGAGACAGGAAAAAAGAAATTATAGAGAGCGAACCCAGAACAGACATCACAAGAAAATAGAGCCAGAGAAAAAGGAAACAACAGCAGAATGAGACAGACAGAAAAAGAACAGAACACACACACATCAAAAACCCAAAGAGAACAGAAACAATATACAAAAAAAAAGAAGTGAAAGACCTGCAAAAAAACCCCGAAGAAAAGAACGCAAATTGAATGTAGACATTAAAAAACACAGAAAAAAAACAGACAAAGGAATAGAGTAGACAAAGGAAACAACCTTGAGACGACAGAGAAAAAGGTAAAGGGAAGGAAGGAAAGGAAAGAGAAAGAAAGCCAGAAAGAAAGAAGAAAGAAAAAAAAAAAAGGAAAAAAAAAGAAAAAAAGGGAAAAAGAAGAAGAAGAAAGAAAGAAAAGAGAAAGAGAAAGAAGAAGAAAAGACCAAGAGTAAGAAAAGAAAAAATAAAAGAAAAAAGAAAAATAAGGAAGGACACAGAAAAGAGAGACAGACACAGACACAGATCAAACAAAGAGTAAACGGAAGAAAGAGCAAGAGAAGAACCACAGAAAACAAGAACCACAAAAATCCAAAAAACAGAAATAACGAAAAAAAGAAATAGGAAAAAAACATATAAAAAAGAGCTGTGAAAATGTAGTATAGACCTTAAACAGACAGAAACAGAAAAAGAACTCAAAAGATACAACAAGAAAGAACACAGAAACATTTATAATATAAAGATTGAAAGGAACAGACCCAGAAAAACCGACACAAAAAAGAAACAGAAGCAACCACAGAGAGAAAAAAGAACATAGACAAAGACAGAAACATAGACACAGAAAAAGAAATAAAACAGAGAAAGAAAAAAAGGGAGAAAATAAAGCAGAAATAGACAGAAGCCATTCCCATATCCACCAAAGGTTGACAAGACAGCCATCTATTCACCACAACCTTCCCTGCTTTGCACAAACAGCAGTCCCCCATTTTTTGTTAACCACCCCCACCCTAAAATAAAACAGCATTATTTGTGACTGAAAGAGGGGCTCCCTCTGTCCTCCCTTCTTCTTGCTTGTGTGGGATATGTGAGTTGTAATTCCTTTGGGAAGTCCTGGGTGTTGGAAAGAAAGAGAGACCAAAAGACCTTACCACCTGAAGACCCTTGGAAGTACCCTGACGGCCTTGTCCTGGCAAATGCAGGAGACGAAAGTCCAGACATGATCCTCTTAGGTTTTGTTCGACGACCCTGGCAAATTTTGTGTTGTTGTGTGTGTGTGTTTTGCCCCCCAGGCAACTTTTCATCATTGGTTGCTCCTTGATTTATAACCAACCTAACCGCAATCCCATAATCAGGACTAGAATTCCATTGCTACATTAAGTCACATTGTCTCCCTGCCACAAGATTGACCCCCCGCTAAAATAGAAAAAAAAATGTGGCCCACAATGTTGGAACAGCACGAATGGCGATAAGGACCTTACCTCCATGGGTTGAAATTTGTCAAAGAACAACCAGAGTATTGTTGAGATAAAGGTAGGATGAGAGAAATGGTTGCCAAAAAAATAGAGTTTAGACAGAAATATTCCTATTGGGAATTAACAGATGCACGGACAGCAAAGGAACAATATTTTTATTTATGTTATAATCTTTGCAGCTGTTTTTTATTTATTTATATTTAATGTAATCCGGCAGCTGTTACACTAATCCGCACTGCGAGTTGATTTATGGCCAAACTGGAAGCATGAGACACCCCTAAAAAAGCGAAATAATCAGGACATATTATCTGCAGATGGACATATTACTCTAGAAAATAATTATAATGGTGAGACAGAGTACGGGGAAGTCTGGAGCAGATCCATCAGGTTGGAGTCGGGAAACATAATAACATTGTTGACGCTTTGTAGGGAGGAAGGAAGTGAAAGTTTTGTAAGTTTAAAGAAATAAATTTAGTGGACAATGATTACAGATATATCAATACTATAAAAAAGGGGAAAAAGGAGAGGGAAAAAGAGCAGGTTTAAAATATTTATATAAATTTAAATTAGAACCA